>WSYQ01000021.1:600000-922500 GCA_011426435.1 Lysiphlebus fabarum | reverse complement strand
TATGACGCAAGGCATTATCGTCCTTTGTTTTTTATTGCAAATATATCAACTCACCAGTTGATCCATTAGTTTAATTTTTTTCATTTTTTTTTTTTTATAATAAAAATAATTATAATTGTAAACCCACACACCCTGTAATTGCTCGTTGAAATTTTTTTAAATTATTATTATTATTATAATATTGTATTATAGCAGTATACAAATCACAAGAGACATTTATTTCTAGTTTATTTCAAATATTTTTTCTATACTATACTGTCACATTTTTTTCAATAAAAAATAAATAAATAAAAAAAAATTTAATTTTTCTAATCAGTGCATTTAATATTATAATTATTATTAAATATTAAAGATATCGAATGATGTATGCATATTAATATGTGTCTGTGCTTTTATATTATTATTATTATTATTATTATTATTATTATTATTATTATTATGCCACTGCAATTATTTGATTATCATTTTAATTTAATTTAATTTAATTTGTATTTTGTAATTATTTTTTTTATACAGTAAAATTGACATAAATACCTGTTTTAAAATTTTATTCAATAACAAAAATAATATATGCACTTTTTTTCAATTATATTAGTAGGCCACGACTCATAATAAATATTTATATAAATAATAATTAAAAATTATTCTATAAAACAGTGATTGTATTTTATTATTAAATCGTAATGATCACAATAAATTAAGACTATTGTTTACTGTGTAATAAATGATAACAATAATAATAATAATAATAGTAATAATAATAATAATAATATAGTTGTTGGAGAATTTAAAAAATTTTCACACATTCAACAATTCATATATTGTACTACTAATAATTATTAACTCAATTTTAAAATTTTTGATCCCACAGTTAAACTGTAATAACTTACTCATGGAATACACGAGTGTGTATTTGTTGCTTGTTCAGGTGATGATAAAACAACTGAAAAATCTGAATCAAGTACAAGATCACTTATACAACCAACAATTCCACGTTTATATCTGCCATCCGTTGTCCGCACAATATCTGGAGCTCCACCTATTTTAATTAATTCATTAATATATACATTACAAGTACTTATTTAATATGATAAAATAAAATATTACATCATTATATTAAAACATACCAATGTATAAACCAGTATCTGTATTTAATTCTCTTAATTGTCCTGGTGAGGATGCTGATACACCAGTACCACTGTCAACAACTAATGATGCCCATTGCTCATTTCTAATATTAATAATCAATATTTATATATTTTAATAATATATTCAATTATAATTAATAAAATAATTAAGTATCGATATGTACAACTTACCTTACTGCTCTTACTCGATGCCACAAATCATCATTTAATTTTGTAAAATTATATTCAAGTATTGCTTCACCTGAACCAAGATTATAAGCAAGTGTCAAATAACCATCATTCAAACCAACTGATAAATAATCATCATTTTCATCTCTTGATGATGATGATGATGATGATGATGATGATTGTTGTTGTTTATCAGATTGTCTTCCACTCCAAAGTAATAATCCATGACTACTACTTGTTCTAAATCTCATATTAATATCTACTCGATAACTTATTATTCTTGATTTGAAAATATATGAAAAAAAAAATAAAAAAATAAAAAAATATTAATTAATATTACTATTATTATATTATATAAATTAAAAAAAAATATATTAAAAATACCTTTTCATTGTGTCAGCATCACTGTAGTGTAAATAACTATCAATACCAACAAAACTTGGAACACTTTTTTCATATTTAGTAATTTCTAAAGTGCTTGGATTTAATAAATATTCATCAATATAATAATGATTATTTTTATTTATTATTTTATCTGTAGATAATTTAGCTGGACAAGGATGTGGAAAAGTTGGATTACATCTACAAGTAAAACGTTCTCTAAATGGTCGACATTCAGCATCACCACAGGGTCGAGCTTCACATGCATGACCACAATTACCAACATTAACACCACCAAGAGCTTCAGCCAATATTCCAATCTATTAACAAAATAATAAAAATAATATAAACAATAAATAATAATAATAAATAATAATAAATATATAATACCTCTCGATGATTTAGTATAATTGTTTGTATACAACCAACAAAGCTTGCAGATGTTTTTATTTTTTTTGTAAATATATCAGTTGATGGAGCACCACCAAGATACAAATTAAGTGGTAATGATAATTGTGTAAAAGCCCCAGGAGAAAGAATTTCTTGTGCTGGTTCATTTTCTACTTCTAATGATGCTAGTCTTCCTGTTCTTGATACCCTCACCTCCAGCCATTCACCCAATTTAATTGGATATTTACTCCTAAAATTATTTAATAATAAGAATAATAAAAATACAAATAAAAATAATAATATCGTACAAGGGGAATAAACTTTATACATCCTTGTAATATTGATTAAATTACTTTGACCTATATATATACCTGAGAGTAGCTGGACCAGTGCCTAAATCAAAAGTAAATGTCACATGGCCAGATGACAAATACAATGCAATAAAATCACCAGTTGAATCACTGTGATGTCCATTATATAATAATACACCATCAAGTGCTAATGGTTTTATTGTTATTGAAAATTCAAGCCAAGATAAAGATGTATCACCAAGTCCTGGATATCGTAAATAGGATGAACCATTAAATGATGGTACCTAATTGTATAAAATTGTTTTTGTTAATATTATTATTATTATTATTATCATCATCATCATCATCATCATTATTGTCATCGTTATACGTATTTGAATTAAAATATTAATTTACCTGAAGATCAACTCGGGTTTCACACAAGTCACCAGTATAACCAAGTGGACACAAACAAACTGCTGTATCTCCACCTGTTGTTAAACATTTTCCACCATGAGAACATGGAACTTTGCTACATCTGTCTGCTGTGCATTCATCTGCGATAATTATAACAGTAATATATTATAGATAATTAACAGTATTAGTATATTAATACATGTAGGTATATATGCAATAACAATAATAATAATAATATTTTTGAGATAAACAATCAATTAATTTATAATTGTTTTTATTTTGGTATTTAATTTAATTTGCATATATATACCTAAATAAATAAATAATTAAATAATAATAAAAAGATGAAAAAATACAAACCAACGTCAAAACCAGCAACAGTATCACCTTGTGGTGCCAAGAAAAAACTATAACGATGTTCATTTGCTTCAAAATGTCGAATACATCCTTTGAATCCAATTTTAACTGGAAGTCTTTCAAGTCCAGTTGTGTTACCAGGACCACCAACAAACAATGGCTCTTGAAATGTTATTCTTGAAAATAAACCCTGCAAAAAAAAATAAACAAGTGTAAATATAATAATTTTATTTTTAAACATATAAGGCCGATTTTATTATTATTATTATTTAAAAATCGATGACAATCACGTGTAACTGAACTAAAATTTTTTTAGTAAACTGAAATTAAACAACAAAGAATATTATAATAATTGGAAATAACTGATAGGTTATTATTCGAAAACTGGTTGAATATTGTAGGGGAATAAAAGACAGGTGAAAAAGTCTACCGACCGTTGAATAATTTTTGTTTATTATTAATAAATTTCGAAACTTTAATTTTTCTAAACGTTTTACGATAATTTTCTATAATTCAAACACCTCTTTGGTCATTATATTCGCCTGATACAAATTCAAAATTTTTTTCGAACAATTTTAAGATAAGGTATTATCAATATTTCAAAGAAATTTCGATAGGCATTGAATAACTCTTCTAAATTCATGTTCGACTGAAAACATTGCCATTTATTTTCAAAAACATTTCAAATATGTAAATATCGATATCGCGAATAAAATTGATCCTAGAAAATAAAGAGAAGCGGCATCGAATACCTCTTCTCCAGTTCTATAAGCCTGATACAATCGATATTTTTACAATTTTTTTTAAGAGCCGCATAAATATTTTTTCAAAAAATATTATTCTCAGAAAAATAAGAGAAGCGGCATCGAATACCTCTTCCCCAGTTCTATAAGCCTGATACAACTCGATATTTTTACAATTTTTTTTAAGAGCCGCATAAATATTTTTTCAAAAAATATCGATCCTAGAAAATAATGAGAAGCAGCATCGAATACCTCTTCCCCAGTTCTATAAGCCTGATACAACCCGATATTTTTTCGATTTTTTTTAAAGGCCGCACAAATTTTTTTTCAAAAAATATTATTCTCAGAAAAATAAGAGAAGCAGCATCGAATACTTCTTTCCGAGTTCTATAAGCCTGATACAACTCGATATTTTTACAATTTTTTTTAAGAGCCGCATAAATATTTTTTCAAAAAAATTTAAATACCTCTTCAGTTAATATGTTTGTTTAATACAAATTAAATATATTTTCAGCAAAATATAATTCGTATACCTATTTGTTCATCATATTTGCCTGATACAAATTAAAAATATATTGAAAATTTATTATATTAAACTGCCCAAAAAACTTAAACGTCGTAATCACTCAACAATATGTAGCAACGTGTTAGTGTGATAACGACACTTAATTTTTAATTTACAAACAATTGCCGAAAATTACGAGACCAATCAGATTACGAATAATTTTTTTATTAGGATATACGAATATATATGTATATAAAATGATATGCCAATTTAACTAATATACATGAAAATGTTTACTATTTGTATATGATTTAGTTAATAATAATACCTTGGATCTTCCTTGAATTCGTTTGTCTGAGTTTAGTTGTATCCAAGCATCCCAACGATGTCTAAATACATTTAGGCTATTCCACTCATTTAATTTAACAGTTTCTGTACTTCTGACAATTCCAACACCACTTCCACAATCAAATCTGTAATAAATTATATGTTTATGTATAAATATATATAACTATAATGCAACATATCATAATATAATATAATATAATATAATATAATTGATAATACAAACCTAAACTCTATAAATCCATGATGAAGAATAACAGCCATAAAATCACCTTGAAGATCATCTCGTTCGCCAGTAAGAAGAATAATTCCATTCCATGCTTCTGGACGAAAATCTATATTTAATTGTACGTGTTTATATGCTGCTTTTAGTGGAGAAAATGCCAACCAACCAAAACCCGAGAAACGTGGTGATTTAATTTTGACATCTTGAAAATTAAAAAAATAATATATACATGTATATAATTAAGTATATAATATAAATATATATATGTATTATATTAAACATACCATTTTGACAATAAGTACCACTTTTACCAAGTGGACATTGACATCGATGTTTAAACAAGTAACCATGTTTTTCATGTTCTGATGTATTTTCTTGAATTTCTTGTACATCATCATCATCATCATCATTATCATTTTCATGAAATTTTTCAATATAACAATTTCCAATTGGTCCACAATTAAGATTACATGGTGGCTCTGTTATTGTTATTGAACTAGCAGCTGTTGTTATTGAAATGTTATTATTTTCTACATTTATCTATTTATAAACAAGAAATATAATTTTATACGATACATAAGTTTATTAATTTATATATAGATTTTATTAATAATTTTATCATAAAAAATTATACCTTGAATGTAGAGTGAATGTGTTTATCTTTGGGTAAATCTGGAATATCATTGGTTTCTTTATTTTTTTTTATTTTTTTACGATTATAATAATAATTGTTGTTGTTGTTGTTGTTGTTGTTGTTGTTATCAACAGCAATAGAAGGAACATGTATTGTAAATGATGCTTCAGGCGTATAAAGTACCTTGTTCTTGTCTCGCCCTCCAATTACTTTATCAATTATATAATCATTATGGGAATCATTCATTGACGAGCTCAGTGTTGTATTTAATACTGAAAAAAAAAAATTGAAAAAATTGAAAAATAAAATTAATACAAGTAAGTAAGTAAGTAAGTAAGTAAGTAAGTAATACCTATATACATATTAATTTTTAAATAAAATATATATATATATATGTATTTATTTCCTCAATAATAATAATAATAATAATAATAATATAGATAAATAATTTTATTATCTGGTTTTATCATATGCAGCAATAGTATATATATTTTTGTTGTTGATGATGATGTTAAAAAAAAGCGGATTTTCCACTTGAAAGACGTCATTTTGTTGATAATTTTCCTGCTCAAATAGATATGTAATATTGGATCTATTTAATTGATTACGACATGATGATTGATTGTGATGGAGATATAAATGCAGTATGTATCGCACTTTTATATATCAGTCGCAAAGTCAAACTCATTTGAGACGCATTGCATTTAAAATTATTTGATATAATTAATTTATATAATATAGCTAGTATAAAATATAAAATATAAAATATAAAATATAAAATATGAAGTTATTTATTGTATTAAATTTATTTATTGCAATGATAATTGCAACAGTGATTGCTGAAGCAAAAATTGATAATAAATATAATTCAATTACAAATTCACCACTTGTTGTAAGTATATTTTAATAATTAATTACATAGGTATATCTATATAATATAATATCATATTTAATTTAATTTATAATATTGATAATAAAAAAAAAAAATAAATATATAGAATGATGATGATGATGATAAAAATATAAATAAAGCATATAATATTAAATTGAGATATCGTAAATCACCTAAATCACAACCACAAGGATCAATTGTTTTGCAAGGACAAAAACCAATGAGTGGACCAGAAAGACGTCCAACATGGAATCTTGATTATCAACACAATATTTGGAAAGGTAAAGATGGACAAGTTAGTGCATCTGGAGGTGCACTTAAATTACCAGGTCAAAAAGTACAGCCTCAAATTGGTATTCAAGGTCAATGGAGATTTCGTTAATATAAGTGTATATTATTATTTATTAAAAATAATTGATAATGAAATATTTTATTGTATGCATATACTTGGTTTTATTAAATAAATAAATAAATAAATAAATAAATACAACAACTTACCACCACAACTGTAGCCATTTTTATGAAGTACAAAGCCATCTCTGCAATCACATTCATACATGCCATCATGTAGCTCATAGCACAATTGTTCACAAGGTGAATTATGACCACATTTACCTGAATAAATAACATAACATAAAACAAAATATTTATACAAGTATATCGCAAAAAAACAATAATTTAAAAATAATTTACCTTGAAATGCAGCCTCAAAAGCTGTTCGATCATCAACTGGATTTTGTGAATATACTAAATTTCCAATGCCAAGTAAATTACATGTTATTATCATTATTATTATTATTAATAATAATTTTCCTGCCATTTTATTGGTACTTGATTAATTTTTAAATATTTAATTACACTGTATAGTTATAGTATACCCAAATTGTTTTTAATTTTTACCACAAGACGCCTTTATGTTATATCTTTAATTATATATACATTTATATGATAGTTACCCAGCCAACGATATTATAAATGCAATAATAATATATAAATGTATTGACGCAATTAGTGATGGTGGTGGTGGTGGTGACCTGAGATGGATTTTTAACAAATATCATATTAAACAAGTCCAAACATGTATACCAAGTATTGCTATAGGTATATTATAAATTTATGAAAAAAATGACACAACTATTGACTATTGGAAAAAAACATATTTGATAAATTTTAATAATGTTTTGCTTTGTGTATATAAATAAATACTAGTTGGTATTGTAATACACACATAAACACTGCACGGCCCTTATGTTATATCATATATAATGGATAATAATATTTTGTTGATTATATAAATTAATTGATGATATATACAAATACAAATAATGTATATTTATTTTTTATTTTTTTAATGAAAAATTTATCAAATGTACTTGTATAAACACTAGTGCTGTTGACAAGATACATACTATTATGCTAGATAACTATATTGAATATTATTAAATGTCGAGTTGAGGGTTGAGACATACAATGTTTTACTATGTATAGGATATAATAGTAGTATTGGAAAAAAAAATAATAATAAAAAATAAATAAAATAAGAGGCACGCGCATTACAAATATTTATAAAATACACTTGCGCATTGTAAATTTTTTCTATTAAAAAAAAAAAAAAAACTATTCAAGTCATTATTATTATTATTATTATTATTTTTCTTATTTATGTTTTTAATCAAGTTGTAATATTTTTTATGTATATATATAAATAGGTTTTAAATTAAATTAAGGTATATATATTTTAAATTATTTGAGTCATAGGTATATATTTATCCTGTCGTATAGAGCTGCAGCGATATGATATATATTATTTTTTTATAGGTATACATATACATAGGTGTATATATTGATTTATCAAAATTTATTTAATTTATTAAATATATATAATGTAATTCAATTATATTACTTTTATATATATATATATGTTACATTATTATACTATACATAATTATTTTTTACATATAAAAATTATAATTACAAGCAGACTGCAGGGTTACTATATATATATATATATATGGTAATAAGGGTCAAAGCAATATTAATTAATGTGATAAAAATATTGTTTGATTGCGTGTTGTTATGGTCAATATTATATTGCGATGCACTATATATGCAGCTATATACAAAACAACACCAATAATTACACATGTATACAATTAAGCATTGATAATAATAATAATAATAATAATAATAAATATATATACTTAAATATGAAAATAAATAACAACTCAGTGATTCGATACGAATAAGCCGGCCGGTGTCTTGAATAAAACTGAATAAAACTGCGGTTATTTCAGTCTGTTCCGGCCATCCATTTCGAAATCCGATGTCATGACATTCACCCCTTCAACCTGCTTCAACCCCTATATTCTACATATACATACATACATATACCAATATACCAATATACCAACACCATCAACTATACTTGTGCTTTCCATCGTCACCACTTTACATTAGCTTTGATAACAGGCGACACTAGCGCTAAATAACTTGGTGGTGAGCTTTCACACTGTTAAATATATATACATATATGTATACAAATGGGTATATATTTTTTCTAGGATGATAAAAGTATAAACAAAGAAAAAATACAACAATCCCTCTAACATGTATATTCTTCGATCCATTGACATCATAAAATTTTATTTTTTAATTCTGCGCGCGTTTACTTATATATGTATATGTATCCGTATTTTATATAATATTTTATAATAAATAGAATATATATATTTATTTAAAAAAAAAATTACATTATAATACATATTATTAAATTTATTGTACTATATATATATAAAATTATCCACCATATTATAAGTATATACCTACTTGTTATAGGTAATTAGATAAACATTAAATATACATTTAATTTAAAAAACAATTAATATTACGCATATATGTATGTTGTTGATTGATATTGTTGTGTTACATATAATAACAGTATATATTGTATATAAAAATAAAATACAATTATATAAAAATACAATTCAGGGTGGTATTATAATTATTCAAATTTATATAGATATGTATAGTCAAACGCGACTAGAAGTATAATTTCAAACGACATTTTTATATATAAATTTAAATAGTTGTCGTTGTTGTTATCATTTAATTGATATCAAAATTTTTTATAATAATTTAATACAATATAGGTATATTAAATTGCTGCTTAACATAATATATATAAAATAAAAATGTACATTTCAGTAGCTGGTCATTTTGTTTGTCAATAAATTCCAACTTTCTTCAAATGGTGCAAATACAGTGATAATAATTAATATCATTGTAAAAGCAAGAATTACCAAAAAATAAATACCAAATATAAATTTTCTCATGCTTGCCAACTAAAAAAAATTATGTTAAAATAATATATATATAAATATAAATAATTAAATAATTAAATAATTAAATAATTATTAATATTAACTTACTGGAGCATCACGTTTAACATCTTGATGAGCCATTGATCCTCTTCCATGTATATCTTTCATTGGAAATGCATTAACTCTTTGACTATTTTGTTTATCAGATGCACAACCAGCAAACTACAAAAAAATGTATATTTATTATTATACATACTGCACAGATAAAATATATGTATTGTAAAGAAAAAAAAAAAAAAAAAGCTAAAATATTACCGATAAAATAATATGTGTTATGACATGAAAAATAACATAAGCAACAAGAATCCACTCCATCCAGTTTGGTAATTTAGCCTTGCTCAGTCCAACGGCAAAAAACAAGGCAATAACTAAAATAATTAATTAAATAATTGAATCAATAAATTTTACGGTGAGAATAATAAAAATACAAACTGGCAAATATGTGTGCTGCATTTCCAACGAGCCAATGTGTCCAGTTAAATAATGATCGTCTTGGTGTACCAGGATGTGGTCTTAATGCAGCCATAAATGGTTGTATAAATGTTAAAATTGTTGTTGCTGCACCAAATGATGCATGTATTGTTGCTGAGCTCCATTCACCAATTTCAATAAATATCAATACACTTGCAGCAATTGTCATGGCCCAAGTTACAATCATAAAAAATCTATGCCACTATTTATATATATAAATAAATAATTTAAATAAATACATATGTAGGTATATACTTATATATTAATACTTACAACAAACCACTGATCATTTCCACAAATTTTTGATCTCAGCCATGTTTGTTTATAATATCTAGCCATTAATATGCCAATTGAAGCTGTGCCAATCCATGAAGCAATCATAAGACCACCATGAAGACGAATAAGTACATCACTTGATGCTGTAAATTTACTAATATCTGAAAATTTTTTTGGCTCACTGGAAGATTCTCGTACAATATCATGATATCCAATTCCATTTTCTATATACATTTAAATATTATATTATATTATATGTTGATTTATTATTATTATTATTATTATTATTATTAATAATAATGTACTAACTTGTAATTTGTTCTCCAGTTGCCAATAAAAGATAATAAGCATTGTTTTCCATATCAAATTCACGACTATTAACAAGTGTTTTTGTATCTCTTGTAAATTGACAATAAATATTGCCATCTTCAATAAAACTTTTTTGTAATTTAACCATTCCTCCAGTCTTAAAATTATAATAAATAAAAAAAATTATTATTATTTATTTATTTATTTATTTATTTATAAAATAAACTTACATTTGTTATTCTTTTATTTTTTTTTCCATCATTCCAAGACATGTAAATTTTAATAGCATCTGCTTCATCGATACACTCGACAACACTATCATCTCCCTAATTTTATTATTATTATCGTCATTATTATTGTAAAATATAATTAATAATAATAATAATAATATGATTAAATACTTGCCATTTTTTCATCTTTAGACATACCAACTGCAACGTATTTGCCTCCTTCTCCTAATAATTCAAATGTATATTTTTCTCCTTTAACATCAATTGCAACAATTGCTTTGCAATTTAATGTATCAATACATCCATCTGGTGTACCAAAACAATTTTTTATTTTACCACAACCTTCATATATAGCAGCTCGTTTTGGTATTTCCATATCCTAAATTTATAAAAAAATATAAATATACGCATACATATACTTATATGATATATATATATAGTTATAATATAGTATTTTAACCTTTTTTCTCATTGCTAAATCATAATAAGGAATTTTTGTTGTTGTTGATGGTATTAATGATGGTAGTAATAATGGTGGTGAAGAAGATGTTGACATTAAAATAATATTATTTGATGAAATATCAACACGATCTGATTCAACACCAACCCAATATGTTGCATAATCTTGTACAAAAGTTGCACTAAAATCAATATTAAAATTAATAATAATAATAATAATAATAATAATAATAATAATAATAATAATAATAATAATTTACTTGAATACAATTGTTCCTTGATAATTAACTGGTGGTACCCATTCAAATTCAAGATTACGTTTTTCTGTTGTATCAGTATGAGTAACACCATTCTGTAATAAATTAAATATAATTGAATACTTATATGTGTATAAATATTTTATATATAAATATAAAAAAAAAACCTTGATATTTGATATACACTCAATTGCTTTAGTATTATTTGGTATAATTGTAAATTCTCCAACAATTTGTCCAGTTTCAATATCTTTGGCATTCATAATAAAACCTTTGTAAGCAAGACCCTGACGACTACCAATCAATACAATTATTCTATTTTGTCCAGGTGATAAATGTATTTCATATGGTGAAGCTGATAAACCAGCTGATGTACCATCATGATGTGGCATTAAATTATAACATGATCCTGATGGTGCACCACTTTTAAATCCAAATATCATTTTAAATGATATTAATATTAAAATTAAAAAAGTTGTAATTTTATTCATTTTTTCTGTAATATATAAATATTATTATTTTTCATAACAATATAAGTATATAAATATATATAATATAAAAACCAAGTGACCTTGTTGATACATATATATATAACATAATATATATCTGTAATAACCTTGTCATTTTGATGATAGTATGTCACTGTCTTGATAAAAAAAAAAAAAAAAACAATGGTGTGTATATATACATATACATCGATATATATATATTAATATATTGAATAATTAATTTTGTAAAAAATCATCACATGACCTTGTCGTAAATATACTTTCATGTTGCATGATTATTATTATTATTATTACTATTTAGTCTATTTATTTATTAATATATGTATAATATCATTTACTTATACCTATATAAATTTATATATAAAGATGTTAGTTTTAATAATTCTCACTACATAATACAACAATATAATAGTACTAGATATAACAACAAGTAATTATTATTAATAGTATACATATATATATATATATAAAAAATAAAACGACCCAAGGCTTTTTCATATAGTTTTTTCAATATTTTTTTTTACACAACATCAAAACAAAATTTTTGCGGTCCACAAACAATAATAATAATAATAATAATAATATTGCATGAATGAATGAATGAGAATTATTTCAATGAGAATTTAAAACGAGGCGCAATGACCAAGCATCTATATCTATTTATCTGTTTATCTATTTATCTATTTTTTATATTTATATATTAACAAATCTTCAAAGCCGTGAGAAATAATTAAACTTGTATGTATATATAAATATATATATATAGCCACAAAATAATTTGTTTTATTATTGTCAACATTGTTATTTTCTAATAGCATATAATAGTATAGTAATATAACATAGACATGCAACAACAATAGACGCTGTGCTTTTTGCTGCATTATGAGATATTTCATATTTATTTTTAATTTTAATTTTATTTTTTGATATTTTGAAATATCCATGATGTCTATTATTATTTATTTAATACAACAACAATAAGGTATATTTAAAATGAAAAATTTTAATTTTAAATTACCTCATGTATTATTAATAATAATATTTAAAAATTTTCACAACAATTATTAGTATATATGTATAACGTGGCGCATTAAACTCTTTTTTTTTTTTTTTTTTTAATTTTAATTTTAAATAATTGTACAAGTACTTTTCAGTATATTATACATATATATATATATTTTTGTATATAAAATAATGCAAAAAACTTTGATTTTTTTTCATTAGATTTATGTGTATATTTATTTTTTCCACTTGCTTATTTCTTTTATCAAGCACAGTGTTTAATGATAATGATAATAATAATAATATAGTGTCTCGTGTCAAAATATATATATATATATAATAATGTATGTCACGAATGAGTTGAATTGTATATATATATGATAGGCATATATTATAATTATTATTATTATTATTATTGTTAGTTATAATATATGAGTTGATAATTTTTTTTACAGTCTAGACAACAAATTTTTATCAAAATAATATTATTACATGTATATATACAAATATAATATTGAGTATAATAATGTATGAATATTGTAAAGAGTGTTGGTATTAAAGTCACTTGATAATATTTATTATTATGTACATAAAAATTTTTCACTGTAAACTTGAATAAATATATACCTACTTGTTGTTTTTGTTTTTTATAGATATATGTATATATAACTATAATTAAATTTTTGATTGCACTATTTTTAATAATAATAATAATAATACAAATAAAAATTAATTTTAATTTAATAAAAAAATAAAAAGAGGTATGCTAGACAACAGGTGTAGACCACACCTTGACAGCTTTACTAGAATACTGACTGGTACTACTGTTAAAATAAAAAAATAAATGTAAATGAAAACAATCTTTCTCTTCTCTCTATACAGCTATGCTATATACTCCGCATGAATCATGATTATATATATATAGGTATATATATCTGCAGGTATATACAATCACAATATATATATATATAAGGCTTGCATTTAAAGCCAACACAAATATCTTGCGGTTAATAAATAGTAGCTATATATAGGCGTATATATCATATATATAATATAGGTATACAGGTATAGTATATGCTGGAAAAATTTTTACAATCATCTACAACTCATCTTCATAGGCATTTAAACGGGTCTTTACCACCACCACCACCAAAATCATCATCATCATCATCATCATCATCAACAACCTGTACTATATATATATATATATATATATCAAAATAGATCAATTAATATGATAATATATACACATTGATAACGGTTAATTACCAAACTGTAAACTGTCTATATGATAATATGTATATACCTGAAAAAATACCAGCATACATACTAGCATATATACTTGAAATTGTAACCATTTACATAAGGTATAACATATATATATATATATATATCATGCATGGAGAAATAACATTTAAATATACTGACATGAAGAAAACCAACACCACACTTTGGAATTTAATAATAACCAATATTATATACCAATGTGTATAGCAGGGACAATTATACATATATATTATATTATATCATAAGTTCGCGTATATATTTATTTATTTATTTATTTATTTATTTATTTATTTATTTATAATATACAAGTATATATTGTTGATAAAATAAAAGCTTGTATTTACTAAATTTGATAACAATATCTGTTATCATTTCAGCTGTTGGAAAAAACGAACTCTAAAATAAATAAAACATCAATATATAATAGGTTTATATATATATATATATATATTTATATAGATTAATATACATAATTATATAAATTATTATTATTGAAAAATAAATAAAGAAAATATATATTTTTTCTCAAAAATACAATTTTATAAAATAATTGTTGTATGTCTATATATAAAAGTGGCTTGCGCAGTCAAGACTTATACATGATGTCATGACGATGATGATGATGATGATGAGGATAATGATATTCAATATTCATATATATCTGTATATCGATACATGCGAAATTTCAAAAAACATTATTCATTTTGGAATATCTCTTTGCTCATTTCATGTTCCTGATAAAAATCAAAGTATTTCCAAAAATTTAAAAAAACCTCCTCGCTTATTCTATGTTCCTGATACAATTTGAAATTTATTTTCTTTTAAATTTTGGATTTGTATTAGGCGAATAAAATGACTAAAAATATCGGGTTGTATCAGGATTATAGAACTTGGAAAGAGGTATTCGATGCATTTTCGACTTTTTTCTCACATTGATTTTTTTTTAGATATTATAGTAACACATCTTGAAATTAAAAAAAAAAAAATCTTGAATTTGTATCAGGAGAATATATAATGACTAAAGAGATAATTGACAATATGTTCTTATAGGTATCTATTGAAAATAGAATACGAGAAGAGGCATTTCGTCTAAAATTTCGAGTACTGAAATTTAATAATGATAAACGAAATATGTTTAACAGTCGGTATACCTCCTCATCTGTTCTATTACCTCTGTTATAATTTAAACAGTTTTTCAAAAATCACTTTTTCGCTAAGTTTTTCGTTATTAACGGGCATAATCGATCTCGTTTTATATATATATATATATATATATATTATAATTTGAGTTTATTGCATTTATTTATTTATATATATATTATATATTTTTTTCTCAATATAATAATAATAATAATAATAATAACAACAACTGATAAGAGTACAAGAGCATGATATGCGATGAGATGAGAGAAAAGAGAAGAAAAGAGAAATAAAATAAAAGGGAGGACGTACTAACTATTTGAAAACTCCACCCCCATATTAGTTTGGTGCTCCGCCCTCACAAAATTCATTTGACCCGAGAACCAAGTAACATTAACTAAAATATTATATGTACACCAGTCATCTGATTTGAGGTACATACGTTCAGTACACTTTTTGATGCTGTTACAAAATCAACGTTTTATCAAAAATTTAATTTATTTGTTTTTTATTTTTTTATTTTTGTGTTCCAGTTGTGCATTTAAAATATATATTGATCATATCATATCATCAAAATGGTAAGTCAAATTGTATAAACTTAATATACTTATTTAAAACATAACATATCTTATAATAATAATAATAATAATAATTGGATATTTCATTTTATATTTTACATATAAATATATATATATATATATATATCCATAGCACGTGTGATAACAACATCCTGTTTATATTTTTGATATTATATATGCGCATTCAGGGCCAAATGATATATATTTATAACTAAACTGATAAATTAATTATTATAGCCAATGTTAACATACAACACAAGTATGGACGATAGATCACCAACAGCATCAGTTGTATTTTGTGACAATGAGATGATAGTTAATGAAGATTCATCAGGTGATTCATCAGAAGCCATGAGAGACACTGAAGAAGAGACAATGTTTTCCGATGAATTTTATTCACATGATACTGATGATGAGGATGATGTTCAAAAAAAAAATCATCATTTAAATCAATCTGTAAGTTTTAATAACAAAAATTATATATATACTTATATAATTATATGACAATAATTGATATAGACAAATAAATATAAATAAATATACATATTCATAAATGTATTTTAGATGGATAATGAATCATCATCTTCATCATCATCATCATCATCATCATTATTGTGTACATCATCTGGTACGACAATGATGACATCAACTTCAACATCAACATCAACATCAACAACAATAACAACAGCAGCAGCAGCAGCAGCAGCAGCAACAACAACAACAACAACAACAGTAACAATTCAACATGATGGTGTACGTAAATTATTTACAAATAGTCGTGAACGTTGGCGACAACAAAATGTTAGCGGAGCATTTTCTGAATTACGTAAACTTGTTCCTACTCATCCACCAGAAAAAAAACTTTCAAAAAATGAAATACTCCGTATGGCAATAAGGTATAAATTAAATCAAAAACTACATAAAACATAATATAAAAAATATTGGTATACATATAGGCGTATATACATATTTATTTTTATTTTTATTTTTATTTTTATTTTTATTTAGATACATAAGACTTTTGACAAATGTTTTGGAATGGCAAAAAACTCAAGAATGCAAAAATTTACGAATAAAATGTGAACCAAATTTTATTCAATATTCACCAAAATCACCATCAGATAAATTTGATACAAATAATTATTATAATAAAATAAAAAATAATTATCATTTGCCTTGTGACAAAAATGGTAACGAACTTATTATGATTGGATCTGGAATTTTAGCATCATCAAAACATAAACAACAAACATCTGCAATCGGTACAACTGGAAGATGCTCAAATTTACGTAAAATACGTCAAATTATTAGCATCAACAACAAGAATAAATTAGATGATGAAAATAAAAGTTTTTGTGAAAATACAAGTAAATCATTATCAGTGAAAAAAAAAATTAAAATTTCAAATAATGAATCTAAAAAGTTGGACTAAATTTAACTGTGGGTGTATATAAAATATATATATATATATATTATTGAAAAGACTGCAGTGTGTGGTATTTAATATTATATTATATTAATCACTAAAATATATAATTGAATGTTTATATTAAAATACTGTGTTATTATTATTATTATTATTATTTAAAGTTAAAGCTTTAATAGTGCAATATAGCTGAATAAAAAAAAAAAAAAAAAAAAAAACCAATGCATTTGAGATATTATTATTTTCTACTCAACTTGTCAAGTGGCCCTCGTGTCGATGATTTCTCATATTATATGTATATATATATATTTTGACACGTAAATACATATAAAATTTCTATAGCTCATCTCAACAAAAAAAAAAAAAAAAAAAAGGGAGGCTACTTGAAATATTCAATATAAATATTTAGGGGTGTCATCCCTAATTTAAAAATCAAAATGTTATCATCACACAATGTGCTCATTCAAGCATAATTACCAGCTAATCTGCGTGGGATAAGTTGTCCTCTATATATCATATATCATATATATATAACTACTCACCAACTGTCTATTTATTATCTATTATATATTTTTTATCACATTATGTATATTATAATAATTTATATACATATTCATATTCAAGTATTTTTGTCTATATATACTTATATACCGCACTGCGTACAAAATAATTTTATTTTATTTTTTTTTTAAATTTATATATTTTTATTTCAAGAAACTCACTGTTTGAGTGACAGTTTTAATCAACAAAGATAAAATTTAGACAAAAAAATTTTAAAAATGTAAAAAAAATAAAAAAAATAAAATATATATATTATAATAAGTATATATGCTATATATTATATGCTGCAGTGTGATATCAATAAATATTTATTGGGTCTAATAAGTCAACAACTGTTATAAAATGTATTGATACATACATATAAATATAATATAATATAATATAAAGATTATTTAATCGATAGACCAAATGCCTTAGCTCCCTTAATCTTGTGCTATTGAAAAAATAATATTTAAAAAACTATATGCGAAGAGAACACGTGCCGTGGTGGTGATGACGCGTGTTGCACAAATTAGGGGTGATTATTATGGTTTTTTATCAATAAACTGATACAATGATATTTTTTTATAATATATATAGGGCGAATGGAAAAAAAACTTGTGTATTTGGTGGTTCTCCACATTGATTCGTGATGTAGAATATAATTTTAGTATCAAAAATAGAAATTGAAAATATATAAATGCAATAATATCGTCTAATCATCACAAAGTCATTGTCAAATTTTTTTAATATATTGTGATATTATTCTTTAATATTTAAATTTTTTCTTAGCTACATATACTCGTTGTTGTATAATAATTAATAATTAATGAGTAATGCAACAAACAAAGATATAATTATAATTATATATATATATATACCTATATACTTATATGGTGTTTATAAATTGAAATTAAAATTAAAATAAAAATAAAAAATTTAATTTAAAAAAAATATATGATGGCAGTATATTGTATATGGGGGTATGGTATGAGTTAGCCGAGGAGTGTTTTGCTACTGATAAGGTATAGCTCCGCCTTCAACTATATTTGCTCCAGCAGCCTCCAATAGCTGTTGCACCCTCTGACATTTCACACCCCCAGCAATATAATAATCAGGGTCAACTTGATATTATTATTGCGACAGACTGGGATTCTTGGAGCTTTGTGAAGCAACTCGCACAACTCCACTATATCATCAACTTTATTATTACTCTAATAATATTATTATTATTATTATTTAGATTTAAAAAAAAAAAAAAAAAAAAACAGCAATCAACAAGGCTCATGATACCTGAAGGATTAATTTATCAGTTATCACAACTTTACGCAATTTAAAAAAGAAAAGAAAAAAAAAAAGATAAAACTAATTATTAAATTTGTAATTTTAATCACTGGTATTTGTTTAACAAGTTGACAGGCATTTTAAATATCAGCTTTCATTTTTTTTTATTATTTTCAAGTAATACTGTTTATTTATCAATCATAATAATACACAACAATACATATATGCGTATATATAATATGATGACTTTGATAATGGTGATGATGATGATGATATACATTATACATGTAATTTAATGAAATGCAAATATGATAATTAAAATAGGAACAGTTATGATGCATACAAGATAAATAGAAGTTCTAGGCTCACAACGTGATACAACAACATAATCTTCATTCCATTGAGAATCATTACCTGTAAGTGGTAATTCCAATATTGTTTTTTCCCAACTAAAAAAATTAAATGGTAATGAACATTCTTTAGTTGAATTTTCACATGAATATACAAAATTTGATGTATTGTAAGTTTTTTTGATAAGATCAAATTTTATTCTTATGTAATTTGGTTGAATTTCATTTTCTGAACTAAATACAAAAAAATAATAACCATCAACAGGTACCCTATAATAAAAATATAATATTAATAATAATAATAATAATTAAAATTAAAATTATTATTTATACCTATAAGTTACTGTATTGGCAACTGATGCAGTTGAATGATGATGTTTATATTTTTTTGAACAATAATGATGTGGAGTTAATGGTAAATTAAGAATTAAACCTTTACATTCTAATAAACGTTCTTCAGAACTACTAAATGAACTCCAAAATTCAGAATTACTTTTATCATTTAGTGTTGTTTCATTAACAGTACCACGATCTTCAGCAATACCATCTGGATTTAAATCTTCTTTTTCAAGACCAGCATCATCATCATCATCATCATCCTCTTTATTATCCTGATTAAAAAATTTAATAAAATCTGGTGATGGTGATGGTGTTGATGTTGATGTTGATGTTGATAAAACTACATGTCGTTTAATTTTAATATTATTATTTAATAATATTTTTTTATCATCATTTAATTCATTTGAATTTAAAATTGCTTTTTTAATAGCATCAGTTATATTTTTTGGTGTATTTATATTATCAGTTTGTTTCATTAATTTTTTTAAAATTTCTTTTCCACGATCATCACCAAGTGCTTTAATTTTTTTTAATATATCATTAAATACTTCTGATGATGTTTGATTATTATTATTATTATTATTATTATTTATATTTTCATCAGTTATATCAATATTTGTATCTGTTTCCCATAATAATTCATCAGAATTAATTAAAAGTGGTGGTCTTTCAATATTATCATTATCTCTGTATACACCCTCACGATGATATTGATTACTTTTTATTCTATTTTTCATATTAAATGATTTTGCAAATAATTTTGATAATGTTTCTTTCATTGCAGCTCCATCCAATTCATGACTATTATCATTATCATTATAACTATTATTATTATTATTATTATTATTATTATTATTATTTGGTAATGGAGCATTTGCTTTGTGATGAAATTCAACATCAACTCTAGCTCTTTTCATTTTACCTGGTACATTACTTTTGCTATTTTCCTGTATCAAATTATTTATATTTATTAAATTATTTATTATTTATAATATTATTATAATTTATAATATATAAAATTTACTTGAATCATTTTTTCATAGCCAGTTCCATTGAGTAATCCTTTTTGTGTTGCTGTATTATCTAAAATTTCATCAATTTCTTCACTACTGTCATCACCAATAAATGCACATTCTTGAAGATGTTTGTGTCCACGTATTATTGTTAATGATGCACCAGGCCATCTTTAATTTAAAATTTTTTTTTAAACAATATTATTATTATTATTATTATTATTATGAATTATACCTTACACAAGTGGATACTGTGACACTACTACCACTTAATAAATAAAAACCCCAATATTCTTTCATATCATCTTTGAGAATAAGATGTCTTGTCATTGAAAGTGATGTTGGTTGAATTTTCATTTGTGGATTTCCATTCATTAAATATGCATTAAATGTTGCATTTACTTTGACAATTTGACGCTATATATATATATAATACAATAAATATAATATTAATTTAAAAAATAAAAATACATAGGTATATATTTATATTTATTTATATTGGTATAAAAGTATATACATACTTGACACCATGTTGTTGATATTTTAGCATCAATGAGTCTCTGATCAGATGCAGCCAAAGGATATAATTGTTCACCATATACACGATATCGTAAATAAATTGGTCCAGTAACCAATACTGCAGGTAATAACATTCCAAATATGCATAATCTTGCAATACGTAGTGGACCCTTTAATGTAACAGGCTTAGGATCCCAATCTCTTGGTCTTGCTTCAGCATCTTTATTCATTTATTTTATAATAATAATAATAATAATAATAATAACAATAACGTTATCAGACTAATATTCCGTAAATAAAATAATAGATATACCTATATGATGTATGATGATAAAATCAAGTTATCATACATATACATGTACAGGTTTATTAATGTGTGTGCATAATTTATAAATTAATTAATATAAACAATGAAAAATATTTAAGAAACATCTAGAACTATTTGAAAAAGTAACATAATCTTTGTTTATACCTATATACATATATAAAGTCAAGCCTTTGTTTAATCAACAATAATAATAATAAAATTTAATATTAAAAAAATTCAATGATAATATTATATGATAATGGTCCAAGTGACCATGCCACCACCATATATATATATAATAGTGTAACAATTACTTGTTGCGATGTGATATGGACAATGATATACGCATATAATATAATACACAATACTATATATACAAACATAGAAATACTTATTTAAAAAAACCAAGATAATCACATTGGCTAAATGAGGTGGTGGTTTCACAAGTGGCTATCTTATCTATCAAAATTATTAAAATTAAAATAAAATAAATGATAATTACCAAACATGTCAAACTTGAGTGGTGTCGTTGGCATCTTGTATATTCTTCTTTTTTTTTCAAATATTATAATATAAATTAACAAACAATTATTATTAGATAATAATATTGTTGTTTATTATTTTTAAAATTTAAATAAACCACGTGTGGAATATATTATACAATATTACCAAACATATTTATCGTAATAAATAATTATTGTTTCATTATTAATACGCAAATTAAATGTTTAATATAATAACACGCGTATCTTTGAGAAAAACAAAGAAAATAAAAGAAAAAAAAAAAAGTAAATGAAATAAATATTAAGTAAAATAATAAATTGTCAAAAGAATATGATGTGATAGTTTTGCTGTCAGCAAGATGACTGATTGTATTCAACTCGTTCACTAATATTAAAATTACTATGTAAAGAAAAAAAAAAGAAAAAAGAAAACAATCAAGTGTATAAGTGTAGATATATTTCACGCTCAAAGAACTTGCTTTAAAGTCTATACACAACAGACAAAAAGCCGCTATGTATTTTTTTATTAATGTCTTGAAATAAATTTATTTATCTGTTGTGTTATCAAGTTTATCAACTCTTTGGTCACCTGACATGATTGTGTATGACTTGTTTGTATATTAATAATAATAATAATAATAATACATTTAGAGCTTGAATATTTATTTATTTATTTTTCATAATTCAAGTATTATAATAAGCTCAATGAATACTTATAGATGGATATATGTACTTGATTATTTTATATAATGATAATTAATGTCGACTGGTATTTAATTTTTTTGTTTTATTACTACTACTACTACTACTATTACTATTGTCACCTCTTCTTCGTTTGTTAATTGGATTACGTGGATCATAAATTTCAAACCAATCATCATTTTTAGTACTTGCATCTTTAGCCAATACTGGTTTGTTTTTTTCCTCAGATTTTAATATACTTTTCATCCATGAATCATCATCATCATCATCATCATTATTTTTATTATTTTTATCATCATCATGATCATCATCATCATCATTTGTATCAATATTTTGTTTTTTAACACTTTTTAATTTATTACGAAATTTCATTAATAATTCTTGAGTTGCTTTTTCTCGTGATGGACCTTTTTTTGGTATTTGTAATTTAGCTTCTATAAATTCTTCTTTTGATTTTATAAATTTATTTTTAATATCACATTTTTTTTTATTTTTTTCAATATCTTGAATTTTTTTTCTTTCAATTTCTTCTTTAGCTATTTTTTCATTTTTTAATGTTTTTTTAAATTCACGTATTTCTTTTTGAATAGCTTGAAAATTTTTTTTTTTTTCATCATCACGATCTTTTCCAAAATAATATTCTTCTTCTTCTTCTTCTTGTTTTTTTTTTTTATTTTTTTCCTTATCTGTATCTACATGTGTTTTTTTATTTATTTTTTTATCATCATTTGTAATAATCATAGAATTTGATTTATTTTTTTTATCTTGTAATTTATTTATAATACGTTCTTTCATTTCTTTTGATGCTTTCTTGACACATTTCATTCTTTCTTCTTTATTATCTACATTATCATTATTATCATCATCTGAATCAATATCTTGTTCTACTCTTTCATCTCTTTTTATTTTTTGACAAGACATACCGGAAATATCAATTGCTGTGACTGAACTTAACTTTGGATCAGATAAATTATCATGAGCTGATTTTCCTTTACCAATAAATTTTTTATTTAATACAACAGATTCTTCTTCATCTTCTTCTGCTTCTTCACCAAATGATAAAAGTTTAAAATTTTTAACACCAACTTTTTTATTTTTTTTATTTTTATCATTATCATCATCATTATGATGATGTTTAATATTATTTTTATTTGATTCATTACAACGTGGAATAATGTCATTAAATGGATTTAATAATATTTCACATTTAATAATTTTTTGTGGATAATTTGGTCTATCATTAGCATCAACAATAGCATCTTCTAATTTTAACATATTATATATTGTTTCACCAGTAACTTTACCAAATATTGTATGTTTATTTTGTAATTCTGGTGTTGCAGAAAATGTAAAAAAAAATTGTGATCCATTATCATTTTTTCCAGCATTTGCCATTGCCAATAATCCACGACGACAAAATCGTAACCTCGTATGAATTTCATCCTAATAAATAAATAAATAAATAAATAAATAAATAAATAATATCTATGATTGTAAAATAATAAAAAAAAAAAAAATTATCATTACCTTGAAAGGTTGACCATATATACTTTCACCACCTTCACCAGTACCAGTTGGATCACCTCCTTGACAAATAAAACCTTTAACAACACGATGAAATATTGTTTCATTGTAATATCCTTCCATACATAATTGTATAAAATTTCTGCATGCTTTTGGTGCTTCTTTTGTCCATAATTCCAATTCTAAATCACCAACTGTTGTTTTAAGTAATACCTATATAATATTTATATAAATAAATAATGTTATTGTTTGTTTACATATTTTATAAATAAATAGATAGACAAATAGACAAATGTATATTATTTATTTACCTTTCCAGATGTTGGAGGTTCTTGAATATAAATATTACTCATTTTTTATATTATTATAAAATAAATAATAATATTAACAATTATTGCAATAAATATATAGGATATATATATTTATACTTGTATTTTTTTTATTTTAAAAAAACATTAATGTTTATTGCATGTTATTATACATAACCAACACACATGACTACTTGTTTGTATCATAATATACAAATACTTATATATTCTTATTCATACATATACATATTTATGTATAAGTGTACACAGATATAATAATAATAATAATAATAATAATAATGATGATGATGAATTGATGTTGGTGGTGATAATGATATCAGAACCATTGTAGTCATCACATCACATATACAGGATGGAGGCAAATACAGAAAATTTGATAAATCAACCACCAAGACCAATTAAAAAACCTGGTAATTTAAACAATAAATAAATATAACAATAATATATATATATATAAAAAAAAATATATATTCTATTTTATATAACTTATAGGTAAAGTTAAAGTAGTTAGAGCACTTTACAATTATAAAGCTCAAAATGTAAGTAATATTATTATTATTATTATTATTATTATTATTATTATAAAATATACAACTAATTAAATTATTAATATATATATTATTATATTATATTATAAGGCTGATGAATTGTCATTTGATGAGGGACAAGTACTTTATGTATATGACAAAGAGACTCATTCAAATTGGTGGAAAGCTAAATGTGAAAATAAAGAAGGACTTGTACCTTCAAATTATGGTAAATATATAGGTATATTTACATATAATATCATACATATTAATTGTTATATTAACAATGATTTTATATATGTTAGTTGAAGAACAAACAGAAGAAGTTGAATTGCCACTTCATGAAGCAGCAAGACGTGGTAATATTTCATTTCTTACTGAATGTATAAATAGTGGTGTATCATCAACTGGTCTTGATTCAGCTGGTAATACACCACTTTATTGGGCAGCACGTGCTGGACATATTGATTGTGTAAGATATCTATTAAATTTAGATATGTCATCAGCAATTAATGCTCAGGTATTTTTTATTATTAATTTACATTTTATTTAACAATAATAATAATAATAATAATAATAATTTATTTTAATTAATAATTTAAAGAATAAAATGGGTGATACACCACTTCATATTGCTGCAAGTCATAAACATCTTGAAATAGTTGAATTATTATTATCATTTGGTGCTGATACATCACTTAAAAATAATGATAATTTATTAGCTGAAAATTTAACAAGTGATAATGCAATTAAAAATGAAATACAATTATCAAAACGTAAATTACGTGATCGTGATTATGGATATGGAGCTGATGATTACAATGATGATAGTGAATAATAATAATAAATAAATGCATTATAAATATATATATATATATTCAGGGTATACACACACAAGTATTTTAATAGAAATAATAATAATAATTTTTATTAATTTAAGATGAAAAAATATAATAATAATAATAATAAAAATTTATTTACATTTGTTTGCTAAACCAACGATTAAAATCAAGACGTAATAATAATTGTGCCAAATGTTTACCACTTGGTTGATTATGTACTCTATTTAATGTTTTAATAAGTAAATCCATAATGGTGCTTAATGTATCTGTTAAAATTTTAAGTTCTTCTCTTTCAGTACAAAGTAATGATGTAACTTCCCACATTGATGATTGAACAATAAAATCATCACATAAACGTAGTAATAATCTAATTAAATTATTAACTGGATTTTTATTTTCAGCATTACCAGTTAAAAATGTTTGTGACATAATATTTGCTAAAAAAATTGAATGAGCTGTTTGTACATCTTCAAAATTTTTAGTATTTTTAATACAATTTTCCATAACAGTATATTGACTTTCTAAAACATCAACTTGTAAATAATATTGTAAATTATCAAGAATAAATATTAAATTATTACGTAATTGTAATACACCAATATCAATATTTTTAGAACGTGCATGCTCTGACCATAATTTCCATAAATTAATTTGTGTTTTTTTAACTCTTAATAAAAATCTAAATATAATATTATAATTAACAAGTGATTTTGGACTAAATAATAATTGTAATGGCCAAACAACTTTATATTGTAATATAATAATACCCCATCCTTGTTTATCAATTGGATCATCACGTTCACGTTCACGTTCACGTTCACGTTCAGATTCATTTTGTTGATTTTGTTGATTTTGTAATGAATCATTATTTATTGGTAATATAAAATTAAATGAATCAATAGCACTGTCATCATTTAACATCATTTTTCTCATAGTCATTTGAAATGCAAGATTAACATCTCTTGATGTATGACTTGTTGGCATTTTATTTAATAAATGTGATGTTAATTTAATAAAATCTAAAAATAAATCACCTCTACCAATAAGAAAAAAATCTTTTATAAATTTAAGTTGTTGAAATAATTGTGCATCATTAACAGCAACTTGCCATAATAATTTAGTAACACATATTTTTAATTCATCAATTGTATTTTCAAATTCAGTAACATCAAATATTGTATTCATTTGTAAACTTTGTAATTTACCAAAATATTCATGTTCTTTTTCACCCCATACTGGATTTTCATTATTTTCAATTTTTAATTTAATACAACAATCATTTTGACGTGGATCATTACCAAATATTATTATTGTTTGACCAATACTTAAAATTTTCATAGCCAATGATAATCTAATATATGATGGTAACATATCACTAACAATATCATAATTCCACATATTATCAATGACTAATTTTTTTTTTCCATTTATTAAATTATTATTATTATTATTATTATTATTATTTTTTGTTTTTTGTATAAAAAATTCTTTGTGTACATCTTCAAGTTGACCATACAATAACCAACTTGTTAATTGTTTATAAAAAATTGCATGTACACAATATGACATTTTTTCAAGTGCCAATTTAACTTCAGGCATACCAGTATGTATTTGTTGATGAATACATTGAAGTAATCCACATCCATGAATTTTTAAATTTTTTATTTGACGTATTATATATTTTAATATATTAAATAAATGTTTATATTTTTCAATACGTGATAATATTGTTGTTGCTGGTGTATGAGCATTTTTTAATATACATTTTTCTAAATCACCAATTTCATCTCTAAATGGCTCCAATGCTTTATCCATACCATCACAAAGTGCCTGAAGATATAATCCTTCTTTTAATACAACATTTAATTCATCTTTTTCATCTGTAATGTTAATATTAATTTTATTTAGGCATAATAATTAAAAATAATTATTTATAATTAATAGATAGCTATACATACCATTTGTATTATTAACATGTGATGACAATGACAATGACAATGACAATGACGATGATGATGATTTAGTTATTGAATTTGTTTTGATAAATGATCTGATAAAATTGCAGTCATTGGCTATTTGTTGAATTTCTTTGATTAATCCTCTTTCTCCAGGATGAAAATATTTATCCAATAAAATTGACTATTTTAAAATATAAATAAATAAATAAATAAATAAATAAATTAAAGATATAGGTATAATTGACATATAAAATAACCATTTATTTATACTTACATCACTCTCAACAATTTTTTCCAAACTAGTGGAACATCCCCACAATGATAATAAAAGTTCGTGTAACATTATTTATTTTTTTATTCTTAATTACAATTTAAAATTGTTTACCAATAATTTTTAGCATTTTCAGATAGATAATAACAATAATATTTCACATAGAAATTTCTCTCTCTCTCTCTAAGTCTCTATATTTTTTTTTTTTTCTATCCGGATAGTGGTGCCCTCTTTGTTTCAATTGCATACATGTGTATTGTGTAGGTATATATATGCATACATACACACTTGTATTTATTTATTTATTTATTTTATTTATTTTTTTTTTTTTTCGTTTGTTTACAAATTCACACACACAAATATGTATACGTAAAAAAAAAAAAATACATAAAAATAATAACAACAACACATTGCTGCTGCTGCAGCTAAATGATGAAAGAAATTACAATTTTGACACTCTATATTAATCAATTGTAAATAGGTAAATATACAGTGTAATAACAAATAAATTTTATCAAATTTTATAATCATATATCTATTATTATTTATACATATAGGATTATATATTTTAATTTTGTTCAAATACTCAATAAATCTACTATAGGTATATGTACCTATCATATCAGGTAATTTGTTTGTTTATACATTATTACAAATATCATATAAATATAGGTCAATATAAATATATAGGTATATATATATTATTGATTTATATATTTTTATTTTTAGGGTGTAACAGCTGATGGGGTATCTTTGATATATTATAAAAGACTTGAAATATTTTTTAATTTTTATATATTATAATTCAGTATACAATAAAAAAAATCTCTGACTACACAAACAATTGACCAGCAGTGCCTAATAAATAAATTTAATTTAAAAAATGAGAAAATATCATCAAGCAGCATTGACATTAACTGCAGCATTTAGTCTGATAGCATTAATGTTTTACAGACATGAATATAATAAATTAAGATTTGTACTTCAAGTATTTAATTATTTTGGTAAACCAATGAAAAATGGTTATTATTATGATAATTGTACATCAAATATGCCAATATCAATGAGATTAAATAGTGATTATTCAGAGCCAATATCATCATGGCAAAGATTATCTGATAATTTTTATGTTTATTCATCATATAAAGTTGATAATTATGATATTAAAACAATAGCATTTGGTGAAGATACTGATATTATTAATTATTCATGTAAAATATATATTGATGATGATAATAATATTGTTAGTGTACCTGGTGATTTTTCATACAGTGTTATGGATAGTACACATCAACCACAAAGTACAAATGATGTTTATGAAGGTGATAAAACATATTCTGGTTTTATATTAACATGTAAATCTAAAATGGCCATTGAAAATGATAAACAAGTAAGTGCTGTTGAATATTCATCATCAATAAACAACAACAACAATGAATATGTTTATCAAAGTGTACATACATTGATTAATAATAATAATAAAAGTGCCATGGCAATATGTATAACACCATATACATCAAATAATTTACCAAAAAGAATGGATATGATTAGTTATTTAGCATTTAATCATTATATTGGAATAAATAATTTTATTATTTATAATACAGATATAATATCTCATGTATTTAATAATGGTCTAAAAGCTTTGGCAAATTTAAATAATAATAATAATAATAATAATAATAATAGTTTTACATATACAACAGTAACATGGAATTTTCCATATAAAAATATTCCAAGTTTTATATTACGTAAAATAATTGAAACTGATTGTATTTATCGTACATATAATAAAGCTGAGTATTCAATGACATTTGAATGGAATGAATATATTAATTTAAAATATCATTCATCAATTTTAAATGTTTTAAAAAATATTGATAAATCATTGTCAACAATAAAAGGTGATTCTAAAATAACAAATAATAATAATAATAATAATATAGACAGATATGAAATAAATGTTGTAACATATTGTACAGATATGGCATCACGAGATTCATTTAATAATTCAACTCCAATAATATTACGAGCAACACGTAAACTTGCTAATAATAAATTTACTCAACAAAGATTTATTTATAAATTAATAAATAATAATATACATAATATTATTGATAATAAATTAATAACACAAGATAATATGAATGATTTTTTTGTTATTAATAAATATGAAAAATGTTTTATTGAAGATAAAATAAATCAAGTACTTGAAAATGGTGTATTAAAATTTGCTGAATTTATGACAAGTTCACAAATATTCCAATACTACATTAGTGGTAAATTATTTTATTAAAAATAATATCTATTGTCTAACACACATAAATATGCTGATGTACGAACAATATTTAATTATAACAAGTTTAATTTTTATAAAATTGTATTTATCTCATTATTTAATTTAATTGGGTAAAATTAAAACTAATTTTTTTTATTTTTTATTTTACGTAATTTTATTTCTTCACAATATTAATCATAATAATGTTTATAACAATTTATTATAAACATCAAAAAAAAAAAAAAAAAAACATTAAATTCATCTTGATTAATTTCATTTTTAATATTTCAAGTAAAAAATATATTTATTAATAAAGGCGTTTTAATTACTTGAGGCGTTGCATTATAGCTGAATTTTGTAATGCAGCATCTTTAATTGTTTGACTCTCTTCAGTAAGTTCTTTGGTCGGATATGATGTTAATAAATTGAAATTTAAATTAGCATATTGTGGTCTCATTGTAACAATAAATCTTCTTATATCACCAATAGTATGACTCAAATTAAATTGTTCACGTATATTTTGTCCATCAGCAAGTCTTATTTGAATTGTTGTTATTTGAGTTGTATCATTTGACAAATTTAATTGACTACGTGCTAATGTTTCATTTGCAATTTGATCAGCTGGATTTGATGGTACAGTCATACCAACAGTAGCTGGTGATGGACTAATAATAATTTTATTTATTAAAATAAATAAATATAATAAAATAAAATAAAATAAAATATATAATAAATTACCTTCCAAGTTTGTGTCCTTTACCAGCAAATGCCATAACTTTTGGTTTTGGTGGTACATATTCTTCATGACGATGATCTTCCATATCTAAACGTGCTTCAACACCTTGAACTTCTTGTCGTATTTCCATTGGTATTTCACCACGTTTTATTGCTGCTAAAAATTCATGATTTTCTGGATCATTGTATGGTCTTATTTCACGATCATTAACAGTAAAACCATCACGCCATAATTTTAATACAATCAAGCCACTATTTGATGATGAATTATCATCATTACTTGATGCTGAAGGTATAACTGTCAAAATAAATAATTCATATTAAATAATAAATATATAAATTTATAATAAATTTAAATAATTAATTACCTTCAGTATCATCAGTTGTTTGTCCTAATTTATAACCAGTACCACTGAATGTACTGGGTCTTTGCGATGATGATGATGATGATGATGATGATGTTTCAGATTGAGGAACTGATTGTTCTTGACATTTTTTAAACATATCATTAACAATATCATTTTTTTTATTTTTATTTGGACCAAGTACTTGTTGACCACTGTGTACTGATCCACCAGCATAAAATGCCTGTTGTCCTTCATCATCAGAACTATCATCTTTATTTTGTAGTGAGCTCAGTGTTGTTATTCTTGAATTTGTTTTTATTTTATTTTTTGATTTTGATGATGATGATGTTGTTGTTGTTGTATCCATTTTAAAACTTGATGTTTCAGTTGATGATTCACCAGTTGTTGTTGCTGATGCTGCTACTGATTGTGTTTTAATTTCTGTATTATCTGGTGTTGTTTCTGGTTGATCAGTATCAACTTGTTCAATAGCAGCTTCAAGATCTAAATCACCAGATCCAGTATCACTTGCCTCATAAAATGTTGCAAGTGCAACCTGTAAACATTTATTTATTATTATTATTATTATTATTTTAATGAGAAATTTATTATAAAAATAAAAAAATGCAGTCTCACCTCAAGCTGATTAGCTGACAAGGAAATATAAAATTCAGCTCTTTCACGATCAACTCCAGTGACTTCCATAAATTGGGTTATAAGATCTTCCATTGTTTTTATGTTTTATTTATTAATATTAAGGTATATATGTATGTATGTATGTATGAATCAGTAAATAGGTATATATAATAATTCAATAACCGGTAATCATGTAATTTTATAGGTACATAAAATGTATCTAGTTTAAATTACCTCTATAAATACCAAATTACCAATAGAAATATATAGCTGTTAATATTCAACACAATAAAACAACTAACTAACTAACTAAGTATTTTTATTTATTTATTATAAAATTCAACCTGTACTCAAATATTAATATTATATATTATTAATAATTTATTTATGTTGCTGTTGTCATTATTTTACAAATAATTTTTTTTTTGCCAACGGGGATGACAAAAGATATGTATGTGTACATACATGTAAATTTTATATACATACCTATACATATGCATAGGTGCACTACACACACACACAGATCAAGCCCAAAGATGGCAGCACTGATCAGTGACTTTTGTGGTGTTTTTTTTTTTTTGTTTTCTAATTTTTCTGAAAACTGCTGAAAACCGTTGGTTGTTTACGTTTTTTTTGTAAGTCTTTCTTTCACAGTGTTTCAGAGTTTCAGTTTATGTAATATAATAAAATAAATAGACAATATTGTGAATAGATAAAAATGTAAATAAACAATATTTTAGATATAGGTATGATGTAAGTACTTATTTATTTATTTATTGATGATTTCAATAAAAAAAGACATGTACCTTGTTTAATCCAATAATGCTTTGATATATTTGTCGACAGATATATTTCATCAATAAAATTATCATCATCAGTGTAATAAATAGACTTGTACATTGGACACAAATAATTTGATTCATCAAAAATAGGTAAGTAATGACAAATGATTAATGATACAGTTGTTGAAATTATTTTCGGTTGACATGGAATTATAATATTTTTATCAAAATCCCACATTGCACCCAATAAATGTATATTTTCAATACCAAATGATAATGATGATGTTATATTTTTATTATCATTAGATTTTAATGATAGCTGCATTGAAGTATTTATAATTTGACCTTTGAGAAATAATTGATCAATGTCAATTTTATCATTATCATCAGCATCATCATGGGTAATTTTTGTTCTGTAAAACATTGTTTTAATTGCACATATTAATTTACTTGGTGATGATAGAGCATTTAAATTTATTGAGTATTGTGGAAAACCATGATCAATCCATTTATTTAAAAATTCAAAAGTTTGATTTAATTTATCAACACAATTTGATAATACATTTATAAATTCATTTTTATTATAAATAATTGATTCAGATAATAAATGATAAATAATAGCTTTTTTAATTGCCCATTTATCTTTACAATTATTTAATAATTTAAATATAATATTAAATATTATATTATAATGATAAATTTCTTGAATTAAAATTGTATTTATTGGCATTAAATAATTACATGGATATTTATTATTTGCTTTTTCATTGTCTAATAATTTAGCATATAATTTATATTTAATTTTTATAATTTCATCATCATCATCATCAATGTCAATATTATTATTATTATTATTATTATTATGTGATTTTTCATTAAATATATTGTCAAATTGATTTATAAAATTTTTAACATTTGATGTATTTATTTGTTGAAAAGTATTTTCATTAATATCAAGTAATTTAATAACTTCTTTGATACTATCAAATTGTGATAATTTATCAATGTGTTTTGTATAATCATTATATTCACATCTATTATTTGGTATTTTAATTGATATTATTTCATTTAAATTATTATTATTATAAAAATATTTATTGCTTGTAAATAATGAATAATTTAAATTAAAAATATCATGAAATATTGTCATTATAAATTTTTTATCAATATTATTAATAATATTACCACAATAATTACAATTTCCAATTAAATAATTAATACTTTCAATAATTGAATTATTATTTAACCATGATGATGATGATAATAATAATTTTAATTGATTTATTGACAATAAATAATCATTGTTATAAAAATTATTATAATTTACATTCCATGAATAAATACCAAAATTTTTTTTTTCACGTAATAATCCATGAAAAATAGTCATTGAATATAAAATATTAGAAAATAATTTATCATTGCCTGGACAACTGGAAAAAAATTGATGATTTTTTAATGGTTCAGAATAATAATATTTAATAAGAGTTTGTTTTATTCCATTTGGTTCATCACATATTATTTTAATACTATTTTCAATTATTTCAATTGGTAATTTATTAGTTGAACAAGTTGATAACCATAATCTAAAATCCATTGATATATTTATTGTATCATGAAGATTTTTATATATATTTTCAATAAAATATATTGTTTTTATTGATGCAACATGAAGATTTTCAATAAATAACCAATCTCCATTTAATTTTGAATATTTTATTAATTTATTTAATTTAATTTCATCAGTTATTCCATCATCATCATAAGAACCAAGTGAATATTTTATTATTTTTGATGAATAACCAAATTTATTTGAAAATTCATTGATAATATAATATGGCTCAAAATAACTTGGTAAAATAAATATTAATGGTATTAAACAACTTGATTCACAATATGAATTATTAATAATATCATCAATTAAATATTTTTTATTTTTATTTTTATTTTTATTTAATTGTTTTTTCATTGTTGATGATATAAATTCATTAATTATCATTATAATATTATTTGGTTTAATAATACTCATTATAATTATTTTTTGAAAATTTGTTAATTTATTATTCCATGGTTCGGGAAAATTATTCATATTAAATCCTACTGGATTATCTAAATTCCATTTATTATTATTATTTATTATTAAATCATCAACAATACCATTGTAATTTTTATTATTTAATTTTTCCAATTGTAAAATTATATTTTCTTTATTATTATTATTATTTGTAATTAAATATTTATTATTATTGAGCATAGTTAAATAATTTATTAAAAATTTCCAATCATCAGATTCAATGTGATTATCAAATTTTAAAATTGTTACACACAATAAAAATGAATATAATAATTTATGTTTTTCAAATAATGAATTTTCAATACTATCATAAAATATTTGTGTAAATAAATTTTTTAAATAATTTAATCTTTTATCAATAACAATACTTTTATTTGATGTTGTTATTGATTTAATATAAATTTCAATAAACCAATTTAATGACCATTTGTACATGTAATCAAGTTTATCAAGTAATAATAAAAATTTATATAATTTTGTACAATAATTTGAAAATTTAAAATACATATTTTTAATTGTTTCAATTTCTTTTTTAATAATATAATAATTTTCTTGTTTTTTTTTAACATTTAATGATAATATTTTAAATGAATCAAGAATTTTCATGGTATTTTCATCTTCTAATATTGATACAGTACTTGATACTGGATTTGATAATGTTATTAATATATTTAATTCTTTTTTTTTTAATATATATTTATTATATTTATAATTATTTTTTAATAATATATATTTTTCTTGTATATCTGGTTTTTCTCTTGAAATTAATATATTCAAAAGACAATCATTTAAACAATTATCAGAAAGATTAAAATTAATAATTAATGTTTTTTTAATAATACATGAATTAAAATATGGTTTTGATAATCTTGTTGTTATATAAAAATTTGGTATATTATTATTATTATTATTTTCATGATAATTTAAATGATTTGTTAAATCAAATATTTGTGTATTATTATTAAAATTTTCATCAATATTTTCCAATAAAATTGATTGATTTAATTTAATTGAATTATTTAATTTTATTAAAAATAATGGATCTTTAAAATTTATAATAACAAGTTTATTTTTATTTTCAATTTGACGTATCCATTGATTAGCTAAATTTTGTGGATCAATTAATAAACACCATAATCTTTGATTATATTTCATAATAATTAAATTATCATTATAATAATTATTATTAAATGACCAATTATTAATTTTCCATTGATTTTTTGTTGTTGTTGTTGATGATGATGATTCAATTATTTTTTGTTCTAAACATTTTTTTAATATTGATTTATTAATGGTAAATTGAATATTTTCTTTGATTAAATAATTAATCCAAATATTAATATTTTCATTACGTAAAAATTCATCGAGTGATGATAAATAATATATAATTGAACATGATATTAATATGTCAATTGATAAATTATTATATAATAATTCAAGTTTATTTGATGAATTTAACCATTTATATTTTTCATCAGTTAAATTATTAATTAAGCTTTCTGCTTTATCAAGTTTTTTAGTACAATTATAAACTTGATTTTCAAGTATTAATTTATTATTTAATGTTATTTTTAATTCATCATTTAATATATTTAATTTTTTATTTAATTCAACAAGTGTTTTACGTTTTTCATTTAAATATAACATTGTTTCATTTAATTTTTGATTTGCAATTTTTTCTCTTTCTCTTTTTGGTGCAACAATTTTAGCAATATCATCATATGATACAATTGCTCTAACCCATTTACATAATCCTTCAGCAGCACTTGATGCTTTAGCAACAATATGTGGCATAAAATTTTTATCACTTATATATGTTTTTTTAATAATTTGCATTAATGATATTGGTATATTATCTTTATCATAATCTTTAAGATTTTGTAAAAAATTCATATCACCAAGTATACGTTTACTTGGTCCCCAATAATCATTATATTTTTTACCACTAACATTATCAATAATACGATCAGGTGGTATATTTAACATAACACAAATACATGATATAACATTTTTAACAGTATCTGGAGGATTTTTCATAGCTTTAACAAGTGTTATATCTGTTGGTTTTAATGTATTTAATGCTTCAATAGCATCTTCAAGTATTGGTATTGCAATAGCAACATCACTTTCACATTCATTTTTTAATTTTTCAGCAATTTTAGCTGTTTTATTTGCAATTTCTTCATCACGTTTAACTTGTATTGTTGCATTTTCAACACAATTATTTTCATTTTCAATTTGTTTCATTTTTTCAATTGTTTGTTTTGCTGAATATTCAAGTTGTGGTTTTAATTTAATTAATATATTTTTCATATTTAATACTTGATTTTCAGCTAAATTTATTTTTTTTAAACTACCTAAATAATTTATTTTCATTAATTTAATTTCATTTTTTTTAATATTTAATATATTATTATATAATTTTAACATGTCAATAAATGACATTGTATCAATTAAATTATTATTTATATTTATATTTATATTTTTACATGTTTTATAAATAAATAAACTTGTATTTATTAATTTATTTTTAAAATTTTCATTTTCATTATTATTATTATTATTATTATTTATAAATTTATTTGCAATAAAATATAATGCTTCATTTGGCCATTCTTCATAATAATCAATTGTTGAATATTTTATTATATTTGGATAATATTTTTTTATTTTTTTTAAATAACTTGTTGTTTTTTGTTTATTATTATTAAAATCAATATTTAAATACATGATAAAATGTAATTTTTTTCTACATTGATTATTAAAATATTCAACAACTTGATTAATATCAATATCAAGATTTCTATCACCACATTGTGCTGGTAATCTTGATATTTCAATAATTTTTTCTAATTCTTTATCACATGTTAATAAATATTCTACTTGACCACTAGTCATAATATTACTAATATCAATTAAATATTCATCTCTCATATATTTTTCTGATAAAAAAAATGTACAATCTTTACCATAACCACCAGATTGTTTTGTTGCATCTGTTAATTTATTTTTCCATAAATTTAATAAAATATCATCATCATCATTATGACTTGATGATGATGATGATGATGATGAATCAAGTAAAATTTCATAATATTCTTGTTGTTGTATAAATGCTGCAAGTCTTGTTAATGTTCTTCTTCCAATAGTACCATTTTTACACAACATTAATAAATTACAACCAGGTATACATAAACAACGACATAAACGTATTAAATGTTCAATTATATTTTTAAATATTAATAAATCTAATTTATCCTTATTATTATTTATTTCATTGTATTGATTTATAAAATTAATTATTTTATTAATTAATAAATCTTGTGAACAAATTACTTCTTCATATTTACGACGTTTAAATAATGATTCATTAATTGTATTATTATTGTCATTTGTTGTTGTTGTTGTTGTTGTTGTATCATCTGAATCTATAAAATTACAAAATATTAAATTACTAAAACTTTTCCATGTTAATTGATTATTTTGATTTTTTGGTAAATGATCAAATATTGAATCAAATGATTCTTTATTAAAATATAATTCAATTGTATTTTTAATTGTTGTCAATAACCATGTATCATCATCATCATGTTGTTGTTTATTTAATAATTTATCACCAAAAACACGTAATGTTTCATGTACCCATAGTCTAATTAGAGTTGTTTTATTTTCAACACTTTCACGATAAATTAAACTACAGCCATTAATAACATTTGTTATATCACGTATATTATAATAATTATTATATCCAATAATAGTATTTAAATTTTTTTCAATAATTAATTTATAAATATTAATTGTTGAATAAACTATAGCATTAACACTTGACATAATATCAGCACTAAATTGATTTTTCTTTAAATTATTACCAAGCATTGTACTGTATATTTTAAATATATTATCATTTGTTATTTTATTTATTGTAAATATATTAAAGTGTCTTATTAATCTTGTAAATATATTTTTTTTTATTTTATTATTATTATTATTAAAAATAGTCATTGCAAATAAAAACATAATGTCATTTATTTTAATTTTTTTAATTAAATTATTATTATTAACATCATTTATATACCAATGTCCACTGTCAATTTGTTGTCTTATTAATTCAAGAATAAATGTTTTTTCATTATTATCAATAATTAAATTTAAATCATCAATAAAATTAATACAAATTTTATTTTTCAATTGTCCATATTCTTGATTTTTTCCAATTTTATTTAATTTTGATAAAAATTTTTTTTGTACTTGTTGACTATTTTCATTGTATGTTGAATTAATTATATTTTTTACAATATCAATATTATTATTATTATTATTATTATTATTTAATAAATGTTGAATTAATAATGTTTTACCAGTTGATATTTCACCACAAATAATAAATGGTATTTTTAATTTAATACTTTTACAAAATATATTTATAAATTTAAATGTTTCATTTGTTTGTACAATATTATTTAATGAATTTAATTGTGTCAATATATTTTCATTGGGATTATTATTTTTTAAAATTTCATTCCAATTTTTCCATTGACCAGTACCTTTAAAAATATATATATAATCTTGAATTAATCCATCATTTGGCATTGCAATATCATTATTTTTAACAATATCAGGTTTGTTGTTGTTGTTATTATTATTATTATTATTCCAAAGTAATAAACAAAATTCATTAAATTTAATTTGTTCATCATGATTATTTAAAATATTACCAAGTGAATTAATAATTGACATTATTAAACTTGCATGTAACCATATTTCTATTTGATTATTATTAATTTTACCATCAATTGGTGATGTACCAATTATTTCAATTATTTCATATATATAAATATCAAGTAATCGTAATACAGATATTACTAAATATAAATTATTTACATTTATAAATAAATTACAATTTTTTAATATAAAATTTAAACAATTATCCAATGACCAATTAATTAATATTGATAAAAATTCACACTGTTTATTTGTTAATATATTTTTAATTTTATTATTAATCCATGCTGTAACATGTGATTTCCAGCATTTATCATTGTAATCAATATAAATAATACCACAACGTGATATTGTTGCTGGTGATGTTTCACTTGTATCATCTGTTTCAAATACAATTGATTTCATATTTTTATCATCATCATTATTATTATTATTATTATTATTATTATCATCTAATAAATTGATTATATCATCAGATTCAATTGGTCCATCAAATATAATCCATTGTCTTTTATTATTATTATTATTATTATTATTAAATGAAATATTATGATATATACCATTTATTAATTCATCAGTGTCAGTTGATTTCCAACCAAATATATATTTTAAATCAATTGATTTTTGATAAATTTTATAAATATCAACATCAACACCAATAACATGACCTTGGGATTTTAATAGTGATAATGATTTTGATAAAATATTTAATATTGTTGTTTTACCAACCATTGATTCACCAACAATTATAAAAAATTTTTTACTATACATTATTTCTAAAATTTGTATTATTTTTAATTTCATTATTTCATTAAGATTAAATCCATAATTATCAATGGAAATATTATCAAATATATTTATTAAATATTTATAATTTGTTGGTGGTAATTTAACATTTGGAAATATATCTTTAATAAAATCTTGAAATATTAATATATCATTGTCTTTAAGCATTGGTATATAAATATCAATAATAACTCGAAGAATAATTGATTCTTCATCAATAAAATCATCATCATTATTATTATCATTATTATTATTATTATTATTTAAATAATTCAATTTTAATTCAATTGAATTATGAATTATTGTTATTATTGATCTTGTACCAAAATCATATGATGTCAATTGTTTATTGCACAATTTATTGATGATGTTTATTTTTTTAGAAATTATTTTAGCATCATTAAAACCAGCTGCATATAATTTAACTTCACATATTTTTTGTATATCAGGTTGAGTCATTGTAATTTGTCTAAATAATATTCTTATATCATTATCATCATTATCATTATTATTAGATAAATTAATATTTTTATTTATTATTATAAATCCATTTGTATTTAAATTCAATGAGACACCTTCAAAATTAATTATTTTTAAATTTGATGAATAAAATTTAGTCAATTGATAAATATATTGTGACAATGATGATATAAAAAATTTATTATTATTAAATATATTTTTAAAACACAACCAGGCACCACATAATATTAATCCTTTAATAATATTTGTCAATTTATTATATTGCAAACCATATATAATATAAAATTGTCTTCCAAGTACACAAGTTGCTAGTGATTTAATTGTTTCTGTTTTACCAGTTGAATTAAATCCAGCAACACTAATACCAATATTATTAAATTGAATTGCTTGAAATATTGTATTGTATACTCTTTCAGTAATAAGTGTATCAACTATTGGAAGTTTATTTAAACCACCTGGTGAATTAAATTCATATCCATAATTACAATTAACATTGAATATATTAACTTGTATATTATTATTATCATCATCATCATCATGAAACATATAATATTTTGTTTGTATTAACCAATTAAATTCATTTTTACATTTGATATTTTTATCAATTAATAATTTTAATATATCATGTTGATTAATTAACAATATAATATGTGATATAATTTCAACTTTTTTATTTCTATTTATTATTTTTACATTATTATTTTTATTATAATTACTTGATGTTGTTATTATTTTTAATAATTTTTTAATTATATTTATAATTGTATAATTTACATCATTGAGTTTATTTATCAAAAAATTATTATTATTATCATTAGACAATAAAAAACATTCTTCAATTTTTTGAGTCCAAAGTATTTTTAAAACACAAGAAACACTTGAATATATTTTACATATATTATTATTATTGCCAATAATTAATTCAATGACATTATCAATTGTATAATTATTATATATATTTAATAAATCATTTATATTTTTTTTAATTGTATCAATAATTGATAATTCAATATTTATTAGCCATGATGATTCATTATTATTGTTTATATTATTAATTTTTCTAATTAAAGATACTTGATTATCAAGATTAGTTACAAATGATAAAACAATACTATTATCTGAATTTAGTATTGCATATTTAATACCATTAAAACATTTATTTAATAATTCATTAATTTTATTATGAAAATTATCATTTTTATTAAATAATATTTTCATAATATCTTTATTATTTTTAAAATAAAATCTTGGAAATATCAAACGAATATCATTAAAATATATATCAATACCTTTATTAATAATTTCTATATTATTTAATATATCATTTAAATATTTAATATAATTATTTTTTAAATTTGTAATACAAAAAAATGATGAATTTTTAGATAAATTATTTATTATAAAATCAAGTTTATTTTGAATAATATAATAATTAAAACTAATTATTTTTAATTGATGTTTATCATTGAGCATTTCAATGTAATTTTTATTTATAAATATTTGATTTATTGATGATAATTTATACTGAATATTATTCCACATGTTTATTATATTTTTTAATATTATTAATGATTTATAAAATTTTAATACTTTATCAATGATTGGTTTAACAAAATGTGATCCTTTTATTTGTTTAATAATATATAAATGTTTTTCAATATGTATATTAATATTTTGATAATTTTCAAATTTAAATAAAAAATCATTATAATCATAATAAATATTAAATAAAATATTATTCCATTCATCAATCATTGTATTTAATTTTTTTAATAATATTATTTCTTTATTTGCACTTGTACTTATTATTTCATATTTATTAATATCATCATTTTTAATATTTAATTTTATAAATTTTCTCAATGTTGTACCAGCATTTGGTGTTATATCATTACCATAAATAATTGACATTTCATTCCAGTGTCTTTTAGCTAATGCTGTATTACACATACAATTTATTAAAGGTATATATTTTTTAAAATTATTAATATGCATTATAATTTGATGACATAATTTTAATGGTGCTGGTTGTTGCATTGGATCTGGATCATCAATAATACCATCAAATTTAAATGTTGTTGTTGTTGTTGTTGTTGTTGTTGTTGTATCAAATTTAATTTTTATTTTAATATTTTTTTGCAATTCAATAAATTCATCGTAATAATATTTTGTTATTTGTGATACTTTATTTGAATCAATATAATCAAATGGACCATCAAGCCATAAATTATAATTTCTTTGCCATTTAAATATCATAAAATTTAATTTATAAAATGGCATTATGATATTTTTAATATCAATAATTTTAATAAATATTGTTTCTGGAAATTTAAATAATTTTTCATCTCTATTAATATTTATAATTAATTTATCAATTTTATTAATTTTATCAATTAAAATATCAAGATATTCAATATATTCATGTACTCTTGTTGAATCATCCATATTATTTAATATTATAAATTCAGCTGGTATAATATTATCAATTTTATTATTTAATAAATTAATATTACGTTGTAATTCATCTTCTAATTCACTTTTCATAGCTTCACATTGTATATTACATTTATTAAATATATTATTTATAATTGTTAACCAATTTATTATTTTTTTATTATATTCAATATGTTTTATTGTTATATTATTTGTTATTTCAAATATATTTATTAACATATTTATTGAATATATTATATTTAATTCAAGTTTATTTATTGTTATTGTTGTTGCAAAATTAATATCATCACTTAATTTAAATAATTCATAAATATTATTTGGTATATTTAATGACATTTTATTTAATATCTCAAATTTATTATCAATCATAATATTATATTGCCAATGTTTATTTATTAATTTATCAATAATTAAATCATTTATTATTTTTATATTATTTAATAATGATTTTTTAGCATCAATTTGATTTATTATTCCAATATTTAAATGTACATATGACACAAGCATATTTGATTTTAATTTATATTTATTAAATTTTTTAACATAATCACAATAAATATGATAATCATCATCATCATCATCATCATCATCGTCATTGTCATTGTTTATTGATATTATATTTATTACATCATTTTTAGTTTTTAATAAACAAACATAATTAAATTTATTTTTAATATCTATATAATAATTATTAATTGATATAAATATTTTATTCAATGATTTATTTAATTTATCATGTGAATCTTTTATAAACCATTCTGGTATATTTACTTTAATAAAATCATCATCATTGTCATCATCAGCAATAAAATCAACATTTTCAATACATATTTTAAATTTAAATAATAAATTTTTACCAATATTATTAATATCATCAATAAGTTGATGATAAAAATTATAAATATTTATTACTGATGGTGATATAATAATTTTATCATCATCATCATCATCATCATTGTACTCTTTAATTAATAATTTAAAATTAATTTTTGGAAAATATTTGTAATGTTGAATGGTATTTATCATTTTATTAATTGTTTCAATTTTATTATTTAAAATTTGTTGAACAAATATATTTGTTGCACATTTTATAAATTTATTAATTTTATTATTTTCAATATTAATAAACAATAAATTATTTTTTAATAATTTATTTATTTCATTGTAATAATTTTTAAATATTGTATTTGAATTTTTGATATTTTTATAAATAATTAATTTTAAATAATCAAAATCCATTGTTATATTTTGATATTGACTATTTGTCAAGTCAAAAATAATTTTATTTTCAAATTCAATACTTGCTATTGTTACAATTTGTTTAATCAAATTGTGTGATAAAAAATAATTTTTCACAAGTTTATTTTTATATTTTAAAAATATAAATTTTTTTTTTTTACTTTTATTTATATTATTTTTTAAATTATAATTTTCTATATTATTATTATTATTATTATTATTGTTATTTAAAACAATATGATTTATTGAAAATAATTGCATTTCATCAATATAAAGTTTTTGTATTTCAATTAACAATTCATCAACTAATATTGGATATTTTAATTTCCATTTGTTTGGTATTAATTTTAATATATTATTTTTCCATTTATCTAACAAACCAGTTACTGGTATTTCTTCAGTCCAATCTCTTAATTTTGTTACATAAAATGATTTTGGTAATTTTGGCTTAAACAATAATTTATTATTTAATTCTTGTCCATTGTTGTTGTTGTTGTTGTTGTTGATTACTAATTGTGATGATGAATATTTTTTTAATTTTTTATTGACAATATTATAAAATTCTTCACCTTCACCCATTTTTATTATTTAATAGTTAATTGTTGTTGTTTTGTCAATATATATTTTTTTTTCATTTTAAAAAAGTGTGTTTTCCTTGACAACAACAATAACAACAACAACCCAACGTCCAACGAGCAATCAGCCATGGAGCATGCGCCTTGTTATTTTCACACATATAGGTATATGACAGATATATGTGTAGAATATAACTACATATGTGTGTGTAATCAGCTGTTTTAGTGTTTTATGCAGTTTTATGCAAGAAGCAAGAAGACTAGAGAATTAGAGATACAGTATTTCTAGTCTTCTTGGTTATCCCGAGCGACTGGGATAACTTTTTTGTCGAAAAACATGAAAATTTTGGCTTAATTTGTATCCTTCCCAATGGTTTACATCAAACGACTAAATCATTTTCAGGCGTTTTCATGTTATCCCATGTAGGTGGGATTGGGTAAGATAATCGAGTCAAGAATAGCTACCCAAATATAATTCTTTTGCGTCGTGGCTTTTGGAGAGATTAGACTGGAGGTATAACAGGTATAACAGGTTAAGGGAGTTTGAACAAAAAAGCCACATGTTTCCAATAGGAATTAGATTTTTTTTTTTTAAAACAATGATTGTTTAACTTTCTAGCAGGGAACTTGAACTTTTTTTTTTTTTTCTATAATTATTTTAAGATTTTTAAGTTTTATAAATGTAAAGACAAGAACACGGTGAAAATTTGATATATGTTGTTTTTTTTTTTCAACATTTTTTGACTTTCACGTAAACGTGCACGTGTAACTTTTTTAGTCGCTGGAATAAATAGGCTTTAGAAATTTTGGCATAAAATGGATAACTATTTCATAAATCTACTCTAAAAATAAAAAAAAAAACTTTAAATAATCGAGTGTTGTTCGAACTTCCTTAATTAATAAAATAATAAATCATATTTTTTATAAATATAATTAATATATTATTAAATTAAATTCGATTAAATAAATTATAAAATTCAATTTTTTTTTTATATTATATGTATACATATACCTATAGATTATAATTAACATAAAATATGGAGATAATAAAAAACGAGGATCAATTGCGTGTAGCTTTTGCTTCAGTATCAATAGAAGATGTAAGTTTTATTAAATTCATTATAAAAATAAACAAATTAATTAATTATTTAATATTGCTATTTATTTTTTATTAAATTAAATTTATCATATAGGTTACGACAACACCAAATAAAGTATCTTTAGATGATGAAATGATGACTTGTGATAATAGTGATAATGTTAATATTAATAACAATCAGAGTAAAGTTGTAAACTATCCCATTAAAAAAAAAGAAAGAAAAATTTTGAAACACGGTCGCAAACGTCCACTATTTAAAAGTCAACCAATAACTAAAACAGGTAATAAATTTTACGTAGTTTTAGCGTGGCATTTGCAACTTTATATTGTAGTTTTTAAAATACATTTAAAATGTTGTTTTAGATAGTTTTAACCTACTTACAAGCATGATACCACGCTAAAACTAATAAAAATGTGTAAATAGCCTTATTTACAATTCAATTTTAAATAATAAATATAAATAATTAATATATACTTATAATTAAATTTTCAGTATCCAGAGATTTGAATAATAAATTTATCAGATCAAAATTACAAAGTTATCTCTTTGATTGCTCTGATAAAGTTTCAGTTAAAAAATATAATAAAAAAATACAACATTTAAAATTTACAATTAATTTCTGTGGATATAGATTAACAAAGTTAAGTATATGCTCATATATATCTTCTGATATAATGCCATTGATTAAAACTAATTGTCCAAATATTCAAAAACTTGTAATAACATTTAAAGTTATTAAAAGTGAAGATTTCGATAATGTATTTTCAAATATGTCTCGTCTTGATTTTTTGGAAATTATATGGAAATGTGAAACCGTAACTCTACCAGATACTTTAGTTGAGTCATTAAAACAAGTTGATAGAACATTGAAAGTCTTTTTTCTTTCATATTTTGAAAAACAAATTTGTATATTACCAGATTCATTGGCTTTGGTAAGTTTAAATATTTTAAATAATATAATAATTATGATAAAGATTTTTATTATTTGTTAATATGTTTTTTAGGTGTTTCCGAAATTATTTCGTTTGAAAACATTATTTATAAAGGGTTTTGATGTTAATCAATCATTAATTGATTCAATTGGTCAAATAGAAAATTTGGTTGACTTAACATTAGCAGATCCTTCGATAAATGATTTATATATCAATAAAAATTACGATATGTATCCAATTGGAAATTTAAAAAAAATCGAGTCTATAGACATTATTTGGATAAATGGTGTTACAGATGAATTTTTAATTAATCTCAGTAATAATGCTAAAAAATTGGAATATTTAACTATAACTGGTACATATATAACAGATAAAGGTGTTATTGCACTTAATAATTTAAATCAATTGAAACGGTTGACTTTTGAACCACCTCTATCATGTGATAGGAAAGATATTGAGTATATCACTGATGAATCAATTCAACATTTAAAATTGGAAAAATTGTATTTATTAAAATTATCAAATTGCATTAACATTACCAAAAGTTCAATGAATAATCTTGTTGAAAATTTACCACGTTTAAATAATATACATCTTAAACGTACAAAAGTAACTGAAGATGATGTCAAAGAAATACAACAGACATTAAAAAAAAATATAAGCATAACATGTGATGATATGACTGACTATCAATATGTATAAAGATCATCAATCTTATTTTTCATACATCAATTTTATATTATTATTTATCATATAATATATATATATATTTTTTCATGAACATGTGATTACAGTTGATATTGTATATGTTATTGGATTTATAAAAAAACATTCATATCTTCATAATTTCAAGTTCAATTATATATAAGTTAATTAATTAATATTATAATACTAAACATGTATCTTTCATTTGAAATAATTTATAAAATTATCAAATAAAAAAATAATGTTTATCAATTTATTTTTGTCGTTTTTTATTTTTTTTTTTTATACATATTTCTTTTAGCCTTAAATTATTATATGTACTATCTAACTACAATATTTATATGTTATCCTTCATAATTATATTTCAAATGGAAAATTTATATTTAAATTTCTCATTATAAAATATGTAATAGCATGTTTTTATTATGTATTAAATGTACAATAAGCAATAATGCAACAGCTGTACAAGTATTTACATTATTAAACAAAGTTGGTTTAAAAACTTTATTTTTTAAAGTTGCTGCTGGTACATCAATTGTTATGTTAAAAATAATTTATTATTGTAATAAACTAATAATTAATAATAAACAATTTTTTTAAATAAAGGAGATAGATTATGCGCTTTTAGCTCGTTGAATAACATAAAACAAGCAATGATTTTTATTATTATTATTTAAAAATCGACGTCGATAAGATGTAATTAAACTAAATAATTTATTTATTAAACTGAAATTGAACAATAGAAAGAATATTATAATAATTCAAAATAAATATAATAATAGTTATTTTTCAAAAATTGTTTAAATTATAACAGGACAATAAAACAGGTGAAAAGACCTTAAATAATATACCGACCGTTAAATAATTTTTGTTTATCATTATTAAATTTCTTTTGATAATTTTCTATAGGTCGAATACCTCTTCGATTATTATATTCATCTGATGAAAATTCAAAATTTTTTCAAAAAAAAAAAAAAAAATTCAAATGCCTCTTCGGTTATTATGTTTGCCTAATAAAAATTCAAAATTTTTTTCGAAAAAAAAAAAAGATCGAATACCTCTTTAGTCATTATACTTGCCTAATAGAAATTCAAAATCTTGTTATATTTGAAATTTTTTTTTTACCAGAAATAAAAAATTCTTAGGTAAAATTCTGCATTAACAGGATAATAAAACAGGAAAAGAGGTATTTAAAAAAAGGTCATGTTATATTAAACATATGTCAAAAAATTCTGACCAAGTAATTTCTTTCAACGACAACGACACTTTAACTGCCCAGAAAAATCAAACGTAGCAACTATACAATAACACGTAGATATATAATTAATAAATTATAAATAAATAAAATTTTATTAAATAATGTATAATTTCAACAAAAATAAATTCATAAAATTACATGGACATACAATAATATGTACCTATAATATATGTATTTTAATTTGTAATTTAAATGATGAGGTGGCATAACAAAATTATATTATTTTATGTATTATTTAAAATAAAATATATTTGATCATTATACTTTTTTCTTGGCAATTTTCATAAATATAATCATATCTGTAAAATAATAATAATAATAATAATAATAAATATTAATGATAATTATATAAAAATAATGTACTTACTGAAAAAAACAGTCATAACAAATATAATCATAATCCAAACCCAACATCTCCATTGAGATTTAGTATGTTCTTCAAGTCTTAGTGTTTCTTTTTTTAATTTTTCTGAATTTTTATCTGTTAGCTCATCTGATTTAATAAGTTTATTAACATCTTTTTTAATAAATTCACTAGCTGTTAATGCATGTTCTTTCATACTTGATGTCATCATCATCATATTTTCAGCTATTTTTTCTTGCATATCATTATTATATTTGAGAATTGAATTTAAATCATCATCTTGATTTGAAGAACTCAATAGACGTTGTTTAAGACCATCTTTTGCTATATAATAAAATTAATAAATTATATTAATAACAGGGTAAGTATCATCAGTCATTATTAATATTATTAAAACTTACTTGATGAAGTTGAATTAAATAATTCTGATCTTAATTCTTTGTTGTATTTTGCTGATGTTTTTTGATGTATTTGTGTTGTTATACTGGATGTATTATTATTATTATTATTATTGTTGTTGTCATTTGATATTGATATTGATGATGATGATGATGATGATAATGATGCAAATGCTGATGTTTTACTCAACATTTGAGTTGCTGCAATTCGTTCAATTGGACTTGATAATTTTGCTGTTTCAATGATTCCTTTGAGAAATTTAGTTCTTCTTATGTATTCAGAAATTGTATCTTTTGGTGGTTTACTTTAGTTAAATGAATAAATAATATGTTAATAATATGATATAGGTATATAATAACAGTATTATAATTAATAATAATCAAATGTACTCACTCTATTAAATTATCATTTAATTTTTTAACCAATTCATCAAGTGCCAAAACATACTGAAAATTAATTACAATATTTTTATTGTTATGTATGTACTTATATTAACTTAAATAGGTATATAGGTATACCTATATACCTATACCTATATTATGACATTTACCTTTTCTAATCTCCAATTTTCACTGACATCTTCTTTTGCCATTAATTCACATTTATTAAGTAATCTACGTACATTAACTTCAAGTCTAGACATTGTTTCTTTTTTTATAACTCAATAATTCAATGAAATCAACATTTATTCTTCCCTATATGCACACAATATATGTTGTAAACAATAACAAAAACAAAAACAAAAACAACAGCAAGCAGCAAGCAGCAACAAAGGCAACAAATCAACAATATAGTTAATAAATATATTATTATTATTATTATTATATCAGCCATTTTCTTTTTAAAAAATAATACTTTACTTATGTACTAACAGATGGCATTCTTCTCCAATTCCAAGAAATGATTTTATATGTAAATAATAACAATAAATATAAATAATAAACATTATTAATATATAGTGGTATACAGAGAGTAATAAACAATGTTTTCAACAATTAAAAATTTCAAAAATATATCTCGATGTTTTAATGAATTGAATAAAATAAAAAACATTGACAATCAAAATTATCGATTGTACAGTAAAAAGGTATTTATTTATTTTTAAATTACTCATTATATCTATTGTTATTATTTAATATATTATTATTAAAAAATTATAAATTAATATTTATCAATAGAAAGCAGTGATTTATCCAAGACGAGTATTTTCTGGTATTCAACCAACAGGTACAATACATTTGGGTAATTATTTAGGTGCAATAAAAGAATGGGTTAGACTTCAAAATTCTAATGATGATGTTATTTGGAGCATTGTCGATATGCATGCAATGACTGTACCACCAGTATGTTTATTTATTTTATTTTATTTCATTTTAAATTACATCAAATTATATCAAATTAATTATTATGTGATTTAGGAACCAAAACAATTGAAAGAAAATATTATTAAAGTTGCTGCAACTTTATTAGCATGTGGTATTGATCCAGAAAAAAGTATTTTATTTCAACAATCAACAGTATCAATGCATGCTGAATTAGCATGGATATTTGGATGTATGACAACAATGCCTCGTCTTTCACAACAACCTCAGTTTAAAGAAAAAAGTGAAAAATTAAAAGATATACCATTGGGATTATTTACATATCCAGTATTACAAACAGCTGATATATTACTTTACAAGTAAGTACTTCTTAGCTACTATTATATTTTTTATTTTAAAAAATAATTAATAACTATTTATAGATACTATTTATAAATTTTAATATTTCATTACAGAGCAACTCATGTACCAGTTGGTGAAGATCAAATTCAACATTTACAATTGGCACAACATATTTCACAATTTTTTAATGTTAAATATGGTGAAACATTTCCAATTCCTGAACCACTTATAAATAGTAAATTATTATTTATTTATAATATAATAATATTATTATTTAAAATTATAAATTATAAATTATTTAAATTATATTATTTTTATTTTTAATTTTATTAGAATCAAGTGGACGTATCAAATCTCTACGTGAACCAACAAAAAAAATGTCAAAATCAAGTGAATATAAAAAAAGTTGTATTTATTTAACTGATCCACCAGAAACAGTATATCAATATATTAAAAAATCAGTAACTGATTTTACATCAGAAGTAACATATGATCCTGATGTAAGACCAGGAGTATCAAATTTAATAACAATTCATTCACTTTTAAGTGATAAAACTATACAACAAATTTGTCAAGAATCAAAACAACTTAATACAGGACAATATAAATTATTAGTTGCTGATGTAGTTGTTGAAAAACTTAAACCAATTAGAAATGAATATTTAAAGTTAATTAATGATACAGGCTATGTGTTGGATATATTAAAAAATGGTACATTAAAAGCACAAAATATTGCCAGTAATAATTTACCAGATATTAAAAATAAAATTGGTTTTTCTGGTTTTTCTGATTTAAATATATCATTACAAGAATCACAAATATATGAAAATAATAATAAAAAAAAACAACAAATTATTAAATCAACATAATTCTAGGGAAGAAAAAACACAAAAAAAAAAATCAACTTGTCTTGTAAATAAATTTTTTTTTTTTTTGTTTGTTTAAATAATAATAATAATTATTATTATTAATTTTTCATTTTAATAACTATTTTACCTCTTAAATGACCTTCAGATACACGTTGATAAGCTTGATGTATATTATCAAATTCATATACTTTTTTAACAACTGGTTTAATAGCATTGCTTTCAACAAGTTTTTGAATCATTTTAATTCCAGTTGAAGATGGTGCAAAAAATCCCCATTTAACAAAACTTTTATTATCTTTTATTGGAATATTATATTTTAATAAATCACCAATATTTTTAACTGAACCACAAATTAATCCATGCTCATCAATATTTTTTAATAGAGGTGAATTTAAAGTAATATATGTTGAATGTAAATATCCTTTTTTTTTAATTTCATCTGGTCCTTGATTACAACAATCCAATATAATATCATAAGGTCCTTCTTCATTTATTTTATCATCACAATTTATTTCTTTGTAATCAATTATTTCATCAGCACCTAAATTTTTTAACAAATTTACTGCATCACTGCTGCAAGTTGTTACTACCTATTTTTTAATTATAAATATATATTAAATAAATTAATAAATAATAAATATTAATTTTTATAATAATAATAATAATAAATTAGACCTGTTGATTCCAAGCCTTGGCAAGTTGAATAGCCATTGTTCCAACACCACCAGATCCACCAAGAATTAATATTCTGTTATTTTGTCTTGATGGAATTGCTGTTTTATAACATAAACCACCAGATATCCACAATGATGACCAAGCTGTTAATCCAGCATATAAAATACTTGATGCATCAGTGTGACTTAAATTTATTGGTTTTTTAGCTATCTGATTAAAATAATATAATAAAAATTCAAGTTAAGCTACTTAATAAATAAATAAATAAATAAATAAAATAAATTACTAAATCTTCATCAATAATAACATGACTAGCATGACAGCCTTGTTGTTCAACAGGCACAACACCCCATACTTCATCACCTAGTTGAATATTATCATTAGATATAGCATGACCTTTTGATACAACAATACCAGAAAAATCACGACCAAGTGTCAGAGGAAATTCAATGCCTGTATTTAATTTTTTTGCTCGTCTCATTAAATTTAACACTGTTGATCCATATCCTTCTGTAAATTATTATAATAAATAAACTAATAAATAGATAACTATAGCTATATGATGATGATGATGATGATATTAATTATTACTTATCATTGCAACATCAATGGGATTAATACTGGCAGCTTTAACTTCAACAATAACTTGATTTGGTCGAGTTATAATTGGCATACGAGTATTTGACAACTTTAATTCATTCAATTCACCATATGAATGAATTTGCCAGGCTTCAACTTTATCAGAATAAATATTTTCTTTCATTTTTGTTGATGGCTTTGTTAAATTTCTGTATTGAATAACGTAAAGATATTTTGTTAATTTACATTTTCTTGTAATTGCAGATGTAAACATTTTTTTTTAACAATAATATATATATATATATATTTTTGTTGTTGTTTGTTATCTGTATCTGAGAGAGAGAAAAAAAAAAAATTTATTTTGTCTACAACAGTCTATCTATGTACTAAAAGGTTATGATGATTGATGAAATCAGTTGAGGCTAGGTTAAATTTTTTTATTTATTATTATTTATTTAAAAAAAAAAATGATAATAATGTTTCATAAATAATTTGAGATGACTTATTCATTTAGATCTTCAAAAAATGTTGAACGATGTTGAACTTTACTGCTTTTTAAATATTTTTCTGGTTGTCTACGTTTTTTTCCTCTTTTTTTTTTTCTTGCATTATTTTTATTTTTATTATCATCATCATCATCATTTAAATCTTCAAAATATTTAATATTCCAAAATTGTATATAATTTTCATTTGATGATGAACAAGCAATAAGACAACCATCACCAGAATGATCAAGTGATTCAACTGTATTTTTTCTACCATGTACTTGTCCAACAACTCCACGATATCTATTTGGACCAATACCATATGCTCTAAAAAAATAAAAAAAAATATAATTATGTGTACTTGTATTATTATACCTATAAAATATATTATAAATAAATTACCTGAGTACACCATCATTTTCACCAGCAATAAAACTATCATCAGTTATTGGTACAATACAATTAATTGCTGATTTTTTTTTATTTACAAAATAATCAACATGTGCACCAAATTGTTCCCATTGAAATACATAAATTCCACCTAAATTATTAGTAGTTACTAATTTTGCTCCATTTTTAAATAATCCAAGAGATGATAATAATCCATCTTTTCCACATTCTTCTGAATCAATAAGTTCATTTGTTTTTAAATTTAATGTTGTTAACATATTTGTATTGCTTGCACAAACAAGCCATTCTTTATCATTTGTTAGCATTGAATTTATTGAATTTTTTGTAACTTCAACTGAGAATATTGGTGTTGTAGTATTTTGTCTGATATCCCAAACTAAATAAAAAAATAATTAATTAATTAATAATAATTTAGATACATTATATATATAATAAATAAATAAATAAATAAATAAATAAATAAATAAATAGATATTTACGTTTAACATGACCATCATCATCACCAGTTGCAAAAAGATTTTCATCAATAATTGTTGTTGTATAAATTGGACAACTAAAAAAAATTTTAATTATTTATTTAAAAATAATGTTTATTATTTATTTATATATTATATAAACTTACTCGTGAGCATTTTCATAAAAACGTTTCCATTTTTCAGTTTCAAAATCAACAACAACAATTTGTGTTGACATATCTGTTGATGTTGAATAAAATGTTTGTCCATCATCAGATATTTGTAAATCACGACAACAATCTTCATGCATTTCCATTGTTGATAAAAGTTGATTTGATTCATTGTCATAATTATATGTTATAATATTTCCTTCCATTGTACCAAGTAATATAATATTTTTATTTGGATGAAAACATACTTTTGCTGCTGGTTCTTCAAGTTCAATATCTGGTGGATGATCACGTTTTACAATTTGTGAATCTTCAATTTTTTTAACAAGTTCGTCTTTTTCTTCTTCTTCTTCTTCATCATCATCATCATCATCAGCATTACCCTTGATATTTTTGTCATTTAAATTTTGATTCTCAACAATAATATCATCTTCATATTCTGAATTGGAATCATCATCACTACTACTCACATCAGATGAATCAGAATCAGTTTTATTTTTTCTTGTACTAATAAATTTTTTAATATTTGTTTTTTTCATTTTTATTAATGTAAATAATTTATAGGTATATTTATTTATTTATTGTAACTGATAACAACTTAACAAGTAACCTTACAAGAAAATACACGTTTTTTTTTTTTTTTAATTTTAATTCTATTGTTATTATTATGTATAATGTATGTATGTGTGTGTGTGTGTTGTGTTCTTGCTGGTTCTTGAATCTTGCTTGATTTGCTGGATCAACAGCTAAACAGCTGATTTTGTGTGTGTCTCTTTTTTATTTTAAAAATCATCTATCCATCTATCTTTTTTTTTTTTTTTCATATATAGGTATAATAATAATAATAATAATATTACCCACGTGGTTCAAAGTACAATTAAATAATAAATAAATAATTATATAGTAAATTTAGATGAAATTAAATATTTAAATGAAATTTATTAAAAATAAGTACAATTTAAAAAAATAGAAAAAAAAAATATACACTGATTTAAAAATAAAATTACATTATTCTCATGGATGTTTCATGTCAATGACAATTTTTCCTCTGAGATGACCTTTGTCAACTCTCTCGTATGCTTTTGGTGTATCTTTAAATGAATAAACTTCTTGTACAATTGAAACAAGTTGATTATTATCAACAAGTTTTTTTAAAAATGCAATTCCTTCTGGTGATGGTGTAAAAAAACCCCATTTATACCAACCCTTATTATTATTACCAGGCATATTATATTTAAAAAGATCCCATAAACTTGTAATACCACCAAAAACAACACCATATTTATCAGTATTATTAAGCAATGGTGAATTTAAACTTATAAATATTTTATGTATAATTCCTTTTTTTTGTACATTTTCAAGACCTTGATTAGCAGCATCCAATATAATATCATATTTTCCTTCATTTTTAATTTTTTCATCAGCATCATCAGCACGATAATTAATAACAACATCTGCTCCAAGTTTTTCAACAATTTTAACAGCATCAGGACTACAAGTTGTTATTACCTAAAAAAAATTAATAAATATTAAGTTAAGTATATTTAACACATTGATATAATTTTATTATTAATTTAATCAAAATAATTTACTCGAAGATTCCATGATTTGGCAATTTGAATAGCCATTGATCCAACACCACCAGATCCTCCAAGTATAAGTATTTTCATTCCATTTTGTTTTGAATTTTCAACTTTTGATTTAAGACCACCAGTAAACCACATTGCTGACCATGCTGTTAAACCAGCATAAATAACACTTGCTGATTCAATATATGTCATATTTATTGGTCTTTTTGTTACCTAATAGGTACATGTATAGATATAAATTAAAATATTAATAATTATTTTGATAGATAGATAGATAGATATTGAATAAATAATTAATTACCCATGTTTTGTCAATGACAATATGAGTTGAATGACAACCTTGTTTTTCTGGTGATACAACACCCCAAACTTTATCTCCAATCATTAATTTATCATCAGATACACCATTACCTTTAGCAACAACAATACCAGAAAAATCACGACCAACAGTCAGAGGAAATTCTGATCCAAAACTCCATGTATCAAGTGATCTCAATAAATTTAACACATTTTTACCATATCCACCTAATAATCGTAATAATAATAATAATTTTATTAACCATCCAAGTAAATGTTTATGCCATACAGTTATGAATTATTATTTTACTTACGTGTCATCATGGTGTCCAACGGATTAACACTTGATGCTTCAATTTTAACCAATACATCATTTGATTTTAAATCAATTGGTATTACTTTTTCAGCTAATTTTAATTCATCAACACCTCCATATGAATTAATTTGCCATATTTGAATTTTATCATCATTATTTTGTGTTTCTGATGATGATGATGATGATGATGACATATTTTTACTAGTCTTGTGATCACAGTTAATCATTGGCAAAGTACAAATTGCGATTAATAAAAATTGCAATGATAAAGACAACATATTGCTATTTTGTCTTTCTTTTTTCATCATGTATATATGAAAGATATGAAATATATATTTTTAAGTATGATGATGTTGATACATACGCACTCTCTTTTGTTATCTGCAGTACCACAATTTGCGAGCTTGGCTATTTATACATATACATATAAAAAAAAAAAAACAGTGCCATCTAGATTTTTATAAATTTTCATGAAAATTGATGAAAATTTATCTGAATTTATCTATTGATGCATGATGATGCTGTTGATCCTTGGAAAATTACAAATTATTATTCAATAACATTACACAACTGTGACCTCGATTTTATTCATAACAATTCAAATAATTATATTATTATTTATTAAATATTACACATTATTTATACAAATAAAAAATATAGCAAACAATATTATTTTTGTCTGTTATTAATTTTTTTAATAACAATAAAATATGGACATTTATTTATACATCCTACAGGTATAGGTATATAATAAATAATAATTATGTACAATACAATAAATGTACAGGTTTTATATTTAAACAATATTATTTAGATATAATAGGTTTTTTTTTTAATATATCACAAAATTATAATGATTATACATTGTGTTAATGAAACCAAAAATGAAAAAAACCATTAATATACAATATTATTATATCTAATTGATTCTGGAATATTTTTTTAATGTTTATTCATTATTAATTTAATTTCACTTTTGTGCGCAAATTGTTTTTTATTTTTTAAATTTTTAAATTAATTATCAGGAAGGTGAAAAACAAGCAGTCTTTAAAAAATTTTATCATTATATTGATATTATCAATTTACATTGAATCTTTTTTTTTCATTTGGAATTATTTTTTATAAAAATATTTTTCTTAACTCAAAACATTTTAATTTTTTTAAATATCCTATTATTTATAAAAAAATGTTTTTTTAATTTATTAATTTTTTAGTGACTAGATATCCAAGACATCCAATTTAACTATTTTTGGTCAAAATGTTTTTTTTTTTTTTTTTATTTTTTTTATATATATAATAATCTATCTGATATAAGAATGTTTATATATATTTTTTTATAACAAATATACTTATTTATATAAATCATAAAAATATCTCACTGACAGTGTCTTAAATTTATACAATTTTTATATAATAATAATAATAATAAACAAAAAAAAAAAAAAAGAAATTAAGTACACAAATTTTGAATTGATTATGCCCCAAAAACTATTTCGACTATTCAATTATATAATTAATAATAATAAATATATTATTTGAGTAAAATTTAAAATAAAATATAAAATTAATAATGTTATTGTGATTTTTATCCAATAAATGCATTTGGATTATTTAAGCTTCGTGATCGTCACTATTATTTATACTAATTAGTGATTCACTTTGTTCTGCTTCTAAATCTGGTATTCTAATTTATTTGAAATAAAATAAATAAATAAAAATAGGTATATTAATTAAGTAAATATAATAAAATAAAATATAATATATATCTATTACCTTGTTGTTGTTGTTGTTGTTGTTGAATTTTTTTGAAATACTTTATTGTATATATTTTTAATAAGATCAAAAATAGGATCCCAATTATCATAATGTGTTAATAATGATATTGTTACAAATGCAATAATCATTGGTATTAATCCAAGATAAAATATTAAAGAATATTTAATTTTTTTAAGTAATACATCAGTAATCATTGACATTGGCATTGTCATACTATAAGCAAGTGTTGTTATTAATGATGTTGTTAAAAAACATCCCCTGTAATTAAATAAAATAAAATAAATTAAATTAAATTAAATTAAATAATGATGATGATGATAATTACCATAGCCATAAAACTTGACAAAATACTGTTTCAACAAGTGCCATGATAATTAAAATAGTCCATTGATGTGAATTTGGCCATTCAAAAATTTCCCAATTTCCATAATCAAGTATAAAAAATATTGGCCAAAATAATAATAAATTAAATAAACCAACAAATCCAAAAAACAATGGAATATCCATACGATCTTCATGATCAACTTTTTTTTTAATAAATACTAAATATGTTGAATTAAAAAATGCACTTGTTAATGATGTTACAATACCAATAATTTTTGTATCATTATTATTATTATTATTATTATTATTATTATTGTTGGTAGTATTAGTAGTAGTAGTAGTAGCAGTAGCAGTAGTTGCAACAAGACAAATTAATGATAAACCACATATACTTGTTACAATTGATATTAATTTAGTTATTGTAAATTTATCACCATTATTACTTGGATAAAATATTGTTAATAATAATGTAAATAAACTTGATGTTGATGATAATATTGTAACAATATATTTATCTGTATTTTTTAATGATAATTGATACGTATAATTTGATAAAAATAATAGTAAACAATATATAAATGATAAATTTATAATTTTTTTAATTGTAAATTTATGTGCTTGTTTACGTGCATATTCATCAGCTCTAATTGTTGCTTGATAACTTAATCTTGATAATAATGCATCAGTTGCATCTGTATCAGACATATGACGTACTTCAGCAACTTTATTAAATCTAACTGAACGTATTGATGAATTGTCATCATCATCATCATCATCATCATCATCATCATTTTCACTATTATCATTTGATGAATGATTATATTGATGTGATTTTTTAATTGGTACAAATATTGAATCACTTAAATTTGTATTTGTATCTGTATAAAAATTATCATCATCAATATTTGGATCAATAAACTGTAATAATATAAAATAATTAATAATAATAATAATAATAATAATAAAGCAAGTTAATAGATAAATATGATAAAACATACAGTATAATTTGATGGTTTTGTACATTGTTCTCTCCATGGTGACCAAATACATAATCCCAATAAATACAATGTTAACATTGATGTATTAACATATGTATTAAAAAATGGTTTATCAAATGTTGCATTTTTATAATATGTATATTGGGTTAATTTTGTACTTGATACCCAAATAATATTAACAAATAAAAATAATAATAAACCAATAATCATTCTTTGTGATTTATTCATTATTGCTGAAATTTTATGAGGATCCTCCGTCATCCCAAATTGTCTTTTTTGACGTAGTTCAACTGAACAACTCATTTAATTTTAGATAAATAAATATTTTTTTTTTACACTATTTACAGTAGTTATTATAACTGTTATAAATTGTATGTACAAAATTTATATACCTCTAAATTGATGCAATAATAATAACATTAATTAAATTAAATAGTATATATTGTTATACCATCTATAAAATTAAACTTACAATTTTTTTTATTAAAATAATAATTAATTATATCACGTTGATTAATAATCAGCTGCATTTTTATTGTTTTTTTTTTATTTTTCCATTACATATATTGATGTGTGTATAAATATTTTTACCGGTGTCCATGTGTATGTAAATATTCTATAAGTATGTGTTGCATATTTTACTTAATTTATTGATTTTATTTTAAAATATAATAAAAATATATAACTATCATATACAGAATAGGAATAATATAAATATACTTATTTATTTATTTATTTTTTTTCATATAATATAAACAATACTTACATATCATATAGGTATAATAATATTTATTTATCATATGATAGAATTTGACATTTTGACGTGTCAATTATACATTTTAGGGATATTCGTTTGTGTGTCCAAAAAAAAAAAAAAAAAAAATTCATTCAAGCCAGGGTTTTATATTTTTTATTTATTGGCATCCCTGACAACCATTTAGGGCGGATTTTCACCGAAATAATTAAGTTTTAAGTCCCCCCCAAATGAAATTCCCAAATCTCAAATGGTCCCAAAAAAAAAAAAAATTAAATTATTAGTATTGAGAATTGACGTTAAGGGACGCCACCAGACACAGAACAAAAAAAAAAGCGCGGCAAAATCAAAAATTATTAATAAAATTATTAATAGTATACGCAGCTACCTCTATATATACGGATATATAAATATAAAAAATAATAAAATAATAATAATAGCAAGTACTTACATATATATAGGTTTATATGTATATAAATTAATTAAAAATAATATAAAAAACTATAAAAGTATTCAGTTAAATTTTATAATTATTGAATTTTAAATAATACAAGTATATTACATTGTTAATATATGTATATTTATTTATGTTTTGATAAAATAATTAAGGCAACTGATAACCATTTGGTTGCCATAATGATGAACGTGATATTGGTCGTGGTACATTTAAACGATAATTAGGTTTATCATGTCGTTCTTTATTTTTATGATGATAAAGTGATCTTGATAAAAGTTCAGATGATGATTTTTTTTTATTTGGTATACCCCATGCCATTTGATTGTATTTACCTGAAGCTGGTGGCCATGATCTTGATTCATCTAAATAATCCCATACAGTAATTAATAATTATTATTAATCATTATTATAAAATTTTTAATAAATTAAATATAAGATATACTTGCCTCTAAATTTTCTAGTTGAGCTTGTACATTTTTTTTTAGTGATACTTTCAAGTTCATTAACTATTAATTTGATAGTTTCCATTGAATTTATCACAATATTGCAAGGAATACATGACGATAATGATGATGTTTCTTTATTTATGATATTATTATCAAATTTTCGATACTCGGAACGTTGTAATAATGATGCTTAAAATAAATTAATAAATAAATTAATAAAATGATTATTATAGATGATAGGCAATACATACCTACATACTTACCATCTGTATTAATAATAATACAAACTAAAATAAATAATTTAATAAATTTAATTGTATTTATTATTAAATTCATATTTGCAAATGTTATTGCTGATATATTGATTATGACATGATATTTATATATATATATGTATATATTAACACCAAAATCTTACTTTGACAATAATAATGAAATAATTGTTTTTTATTTGATTTATTTGATGTTTATATATATTTAACAACTTTACGCTTTCAATTTATTTAACAATAATATTTTTCAATTTACACTCTTTTAATATATAAGTGCAGCAGCTATTTATTACTTATTACCTATATATGTATATATTTTTAATTTAATTCTATATATATATGTTGATTTATTTATTATTATTATATATTTTTTTATATCAATAAATAAAGTTTTTTTTATATCAACATATTATAAATATATATATATAGGTATATATTTATATGCAATTATTTAAAAATACAATCAATCAAACAATTGAAATTTTTATCGATTTATTTTTAATTCAAGTTTATAGATAAAATTTTACAACTGTTGGTGATAAAATTTAAATTATATTTTCGAGAGAGTTATAATTATAAATATTTATAAATGCAGTATCAAATTAATTTTATTATATATTGAATAAAAAAAAATTAAATTTATTATTTATAATAATTTATATTTAATAACAAACAAATATAATATATACTTGTTGGTTTTAATGTTGCGATATTGTATTGGTTTTAGTTACCACAGTAACATATATTGTGGCTTGTTATTTTATTGTTGATGTTTTTGTCATCGTCATTGTCATCCTCCTCATTGCAAAGGATTTATTTATATAAATTTTGTTGATTTTTGTTTGTTTGTTTGTTTGTTTGTTTGACAAAGGAATATAAGCAAAATTAAATATTATTTTGTGTAAAATAAATTAAGTAAAATTATTTTATAAATATGTCAAATAATGGTGATATTTCAACACTTAATTTAGTACAAAATTGTAAAAATATTAAATCAAATGAAAAATTTAAAAAAGGTAATTTAAAAAAAATTACATCTGTTATGTATTTATTAATTTTTTTATGTTTTTATGTTTATTTATTTATTTAAAAAAAAAAAGCACCAGATATTGCAGCAATTGAAAATAAAAATTGGCTATTACATCGTCATTTTACACGTCATGAATATAAATTATCAAAAAAATTAATTGATAAAGAAATTTTAAATTCTTATGGACACAATGAATATGCTTATTTTTTAAAGGTAAATATTTCAATACATATATATACAGTATAAATAAATAAATATAAATTTATAAATATAATTTTACATCAGGGTATAATATTACGAAGAGAAGGAAAAGTTCAAGAATCATTAGATGCATTTCAAAATAGTTACAATGTTAATCCAACAAATGTTAATAATGTCAAACAAATTGCAAAATCATTGTAAGATAAATATAATTAAATTAAATATCAAAGATTAAAAAAAATTATTATTGTTAAAGATTTTTGCTGGGAAGTCATAAACGAGCAATCGATGCATATCTTGAAGCTGAAAAAATGACAAATATTCCAGACTGGCAAATTCATCATAGTCTTGGTATTTAAATATAAAAAATTTATTTATTTATTTATTTATTAAATCATTTAATTATATATATATGTATATTTAATTAAGGTGAGTGTTATTTGAAATTAAATCAAATTTCTGATGCTGAATGTCAATTTAAAAAATCAATTGAATTAACTAAAAATGCATTACCTTATTTGTCATTGGGACGTCTTTATGTATCAAATGATAAAATACATGAGGCCATTCAAGTTTATGAAAATTCACTAAAGTAAATTTATTTAAAAAAAAAAAAAAAAACAACAACAACAACAACAACAACAAATATTTATTTATATGTATATAATTGATTAATTAATTTTAGAAGTAGTCCAGATAATTTAGAAATTGCTGAAGAACTTGGACTTGTTTATCTCAAAAATGATAATGTTTATGAAGCTTTTCAACAATTTGGTACAGTTTTAGCTCATTTACCTGGATGTGCAAAAATTATTTTACCATTGGCATATATTATTCAAGTAATAGGCTTATAACATAAATATTATATACATATATACTATATAAATTAAATTAAATTAAATTTTAAATTAATATACATATATTTATTTAATTATTTATAGAGTAATGGTGAATATGATGTTGCACTTTCAAAATATAAATCAGCTGCTCAAACAATTTCAGAATCTTCAAATTTGTGGAATAATATTGGAATGTGTTTTTTTGATAAACAAAAATTTGTTGCTGTAAGTAATTTTTATATAATTGCACTCATATACCTCTCTGTATATGTATACTTGATTGTTAGTTTTTTATTGAGAAAAAAAAAATTTATTTTTATATCATATGGTATGGTTGAATGTTGGGTCAACTGTGTAATCGATTTTTTAGTATATATAGTCTTTCGGTGCGTTAACATAAATAATAATAGGGGTGTCACACAAAAGATTATTGAGATGTATACCAAAATCACCTTGGATACATACTTATATATTTCATTTTTTATTTTTTTAAATTTGCGGTTTTGTATTACCAATTTATATATTATATATATAATTATTTTTTTGTCTTGTTACATTCCTATAAAAATTAAATTATTATTATTATTATTATTATTATTATTATTATTGTGTATAGGCAATCAGTTGCTTGAAAAGGGCACATTATCTTAATCCAATGGCACTATTTCCGGCATGTAATTTGGGAAAAGTATTGCTGACTACTGGACAACCAGCATCAGCAGCAATATACTTGAGTGCTGCAATTTCAGCTGAACCAAATAATTCAATGCCATATTTGCTACTTGGTTGTAAGTTTTTATTATTTTTTTTCAGTTTTTTTTAAATGTAATGAATTTATTTACATACATATATACGAGTATTATATTGTGATATTTAAAAAAATTTAATTAACTAAAATAAGTATATATAATATAACTTTTTTAATATACACATAATATAAGTATAATAATAATAATATTGTTTTTGGAAAATATCCACAAAACGTGATTTGAATTATTATTCATTTTTTTTTTTTTTTTTTTAAATATTTTATTTCAAATAAATTTGCAGCCAACATAAATAATAATAATAATAATAATAAAATCAATATATACATTTATAGTGGCTTTGAAAAAACTAAATGATCTTGAGGGAGCTGAAAAAGCACTTGTCAAGTCACATTCATTAACACCACAAGATCCATTGGTTCTTATAAATTATGCAGTTATACTTTATGAACTTGAAAAATTTAAAGATGCTACAGATATACTTTTAGCTTTACAAGACATAACAACAATAATGAATGTTGAAACTGAGGTATATAAATATATCTGATGATATTAATCAAATTATTTTCTTTTTAATTTGAATATTTATAATTTTCAATTTTCAGATTGTTCAAGTTGCTAAAAATTTATCAATAAAACTTGGTAAATTAAATAATGAAAAAACAAAAGAAAATATAATTCTCACTGAAGATGAAGTCTAAATATTATTTTTTTCTGTATTTATATATAATCAATTGAAATTGATGGAAAACTTTATTAAAAATAATAAAAAAAAGTAAAATGCGATATTATTATTACAAGCGACGACGAGTTATCATTGAAAGTAATTTGTCAATGTCATTTTAAAGATGCTATATCATACTTATAAATATATAGTTGAATTATAATAAAAAATAAATTATAATATATATGTATATTGGTGATTGATGCGTATTACATTTTATTTTTTTAAATTATTATTGATTTTAAAAAGTACGCACTTGTGTGAGCTTTTACTTGAATTGCCTTTTTTTCTTTTTTTTTTTTTTTTTTTTTAAATAAATTTATAATGTAGATTAATGTTTTACAAGTAGCTATAAAACCTATCGTTGACAAGTAAATTCACATTATTTTTTTAATTTTTATTCCCGACGCATCAACGAATAAAACAATTTATTTATTTATTTATTTTTTTATATACCTATATATATATATATATTTTATAAAATTTACATTTACATATAACTATATTGTCATCAAGACATGTATTTACACAATATTTTTAACAACAATTATTATTATATCCTATATGTATATGTATACTTATAGTGACAACAAATTCTATTCAATTTATTATATTTTATCAAGTACTTTTGCACAAAGACTATTTTTTTTTTTTTTTATTTGTTCAACAATATAATAATAATAATGATACATTTTAATTTGATCATTTTTCAATGTCATTATATTTTTTTATTATATTAATTGTGTTGTTGTTTCAAAATGATTATTTTTATTATATTTAAATCATACATAAGTACTGTGTTGTGTTTCTGTTTGTTGTGTTGTTTGAAATTGTTTGAAATTGATAATTTTTGGTTTAAATAATTGACTAAATGTTGTTCTAAATTGACGTGACATTGAACAATATAATATAAAATTAATGGCTCCATTTAATAATGCTAATATATCCATAAATTCACCAAAATTATGATAACAATTACGAAAAAAACAATCACCATATATACCAGACATTAAACCTAATACACCTTGTGGTATTTCAGTTATTAAAAATAATAATAATATTGCAACAAGCATACGTGTTGTACGATCAGCACGTTTATCTGATTTACTTGGACGTCGTGATATTTTATCATCATTTGTCATTGAGCAAGAATAATTGTAACCACGTAATACTTGTTTTCTTCCTTTAGCTCTATAATTAATTATATATATATATATATGTATAAATTATTTTTATATATGTATGTATACATATAAATTTTAAAACTTACTTGTAAAGTGCATTTATTAGAAAAAAACTTATACCAGTTAATATTAAACATGGTAAAAGTTTAACAACAACACCAAGAATCCAAAAATTAAGTTGATATAAAACACCTTTACTGGAATAACTCCAAGCATCAACATGATACAGTATATCTTTTTTACCATTTTCATTGATATATTTTTCATGTATACCAAATACCAAAAAACTTGGAGCACAAGCAATTATTGGAAATAAAAAACAGCACCAAATAGCAAATCTACAACGTGATGCTGTACACCATGTATGACTGTATTGAGGAAATCTATAATTTAGATATGATATTACAATATATTTTAATATTTCATGCAAATGTATATATATATATAGTTATATGTATTTGAGGGTTGTTAAATAAAATTTATTACCTTATTGCAATATAACGCCATATGGCCAATACAAGTGTCAGAGCAATACTTATTGTATGTAATAATTGTGCAAAATGCATATGAAATAATACAAATACAGCCCAACCATATGGAAATTTTTGTTTTTCTGGTAATACAAAATATTCATAAATAGCAAATGGTATATATTCAATCATAACAAGCATATCAACTGTTGCTAAATTTTTTAATATACGATTAATTGGTGCAATTGCCATATCTTTTCTTGTTAATACAACAATATTAAGTATATTTGCAACAACACCAAATAAACACACAACAAGTGCAACATATCCATGATAATAACGATAATATAATGATAATTCACGTACATAATCACCACAATAACAATTTTTATCATAAAAATATTTATCATTTTTATTATTAATTGCACTGTAATTATTCATGTAATCCAAATCATCAGCTGTTATATTTAATTTACCAAATATATAACTGTAATTTTTCATTAAATTATGCATTTTTTTTTTTTATTTCGTTTTTTATTTTTTTTAATAAAAACAACAGATGATGAAATTTTTTTTTTTTTTTTCTTTTGTATAAGTATATACTTTTTTTATTTTTTTATATTTATATATTTGACTTTTATTTAGAGTATTTTTTCAAGTCATTTTAGTAGCATCTTAAATATATATATATATCATATGTACTTGTATATAAAATAAAACAAATTCTTTCATATAAAATGTATTTATTATTATTATTATTATTATTAAAATTTAGATATATATGTATTGGCAATTTATTTATTTGAATCTTTTCAAAATTTTCATTGTAACATTTTTTTTTTTTTTTTATTAAATGTAATAAAAATAATTTATTGAAAATAATAAATTTAATTTAAAAATAAAATAAAATTCAAATTGAATTGAAATGATGATATATACATATTAATTTTTTAAATTTTCTTAAAAAATAATAATACAGCAAATATACATGTATATCTATATGTACATTTCATAATTATTATTTATGAAAAAAAAAAAATAATAATAATAATAATAATAAAAAAATCGTATTGCAATTACAAATGCCAAAATGAGATTTTTATTATAAAATTTACTTTGCCAATTTTTTATACTTAAATTTTAATTGAATTTAATCTGTATAAAGTTGTCTGTATTACATTTGAGGACAATAAAAATTTATGAGGACAGTTAATTTATGACTTTGTCGGTTGCTTTATTAATTTTTTTTTTAAATTATTAAGTAATATTATTATTACTTAAATAATTCTTTTGATTAAAAATTGTATATATTTATTTTATTTTAAATTTAAAAGTATAAATTAACTGATTTTATATGAAAGATTAAAAGATTATATTTATATAATTAAAAATAATAATAAACCCAATTTATATGTATAAATAATTATGTTGTTGTGAAATTAATTGTTATATTATTTACACACAATATACAAGTATCATATATATATATATAGCAACAGGTTTATTATAAATATAACTCTCAATAATGAATATATAGTATAATATATAATGACACTGCACACAGCTGTATGTATTTGCAAGTCGACAAGTTCCGCAATGATACTGATGAAAATAAAATATAAATCTAAGCATGCCTGTTTGATCCAGTTGTGTTGGTAAAAATCATATGATACGCGCAAGTCCTATAAACATATCAAACAATCAACCCCCTCATCTATGCTATATGATATCGCATATATACTATCATCACATCACATCACATCACATCACATATATACCTATATGCAGATAATCAAAGATTTCAAAATATTTTATATACTTACATCATAATGATATTTTTCACAATATATTTATATTTTAATTATTATATTAATTTTTAAATCATTTTTTACCTTTTTTTATTCAGACAATTAAATTTTTTTAAATGTTCAATTATTGTCATCGAGTTTGACGTTTATTCAACATGAATTGTCACGTCATACTGGCACCTTTTTTATTTTATATATATAATATTAAAAATATAAATTAAATTAAAAATTATATGAAAATTGGCAATGCAAAATAATATTTAATTAAATTTATTTTAAATAAATTTAATTTTTTAAAAATATTTTTTATATATTTTTAGATAAAAATTTTATAATAATAATAATAATAATAAACTGCATGTCTATAGATTTAAAATTTTTTCATTATTATTATTATTATCATCATCGATGTGATAAATGTAAATAATGTATAGCAATAAATATTAAAAAAATAAAATCATAAATAAGTAGTACAATCGAAAAATAGTCAGACATCATCTTTTTTTTATTTTAAAATTTTATAATAATTTATTGAATTTATTAAATAAAAAATAATTTTTAGAATGTATTATATGAACTCAGGTGTAATTAAATTTTGTTATTTATTTTTATATATATAATTTAATTAATATTGTTTTACTTTAATGATAAAATAATAAAAATAATAATAAAATGTTAATGCTGATACAAGATATATATAAAAAAAAAGGAAATTTTATTCGATCAAAACGTGTCAAAAACAGTAGCACTGACAAGAACAAAAACAAAAACAACAATAATATATAATATAATATAATATAATATAATATAGATAAAAAAAAAAGTCTATTTACTTAAAGTTTTTTTTTTCTTTTTCTGACACTTGGCACGTGTATTAAAAGAAAAATCCAATGAAAAAAAAAAAAACAAAAAAAAAAACATGTAGGTATATATACATTTTTATTATTGATGGTTGAATAAAAAAAAAAAAATAAATAAATAAATAAACACTTTTGTTATAATAATTAATGTTATCCTGTAAATATACATGCATATACATATATAGGATGAATATATACTTACGTATATTAATTTAATTCAACTTGAAACTTGCACTTTTTACTTTGAAATTTAAGATTCATAAGTTTCATGAATTATCCTGAAAGTTTCAAGTATTTATTTCAATTGTTAATATTTTTTTTTTTCAATTTTTTAATAATTTTGAAAAAGTCTGACTTTTGCAAAGTCATTCGTTTTTTAAAAAAAAAGAAAACATTTCTAATCAACCTATTAATGACATTATGCTTATATATAATTTAAAAAAACACCCTTAAATAAATATCCTATGAGTTTAAAGTATATATTCCAATTATTTCTAATTTTTTTAATAAAATTAAATAATTCATATGTATACTTATAAATATATATAATCAATAATATGAACTTGATAGATAAAATTCAATTTTTATTTAAAAAAAAAATTATATCAGTTAAACCCCCAAGGAATTAAGAAAATATTTACCTTGTGAATGACAAAAATCTATGTATATATATAAATATATATTAATAAATAAATAAATAAATAAATAAATAAATACATAAATACATGTGGTAAGTATCCCTCGAGATTGTATATAGCTAGTTTTTATTTATTCATTCATTAAAATGCATACTTTTATTAATGCATTATTTATTTTAATAATTTTTTAAATACTTAATTTATTTATTGACAGATTGTTATAAAAAAAAGTTGTTGTATTTAAAAGCATTGTATTATTATTATATGTGTTAAATGAAGTACGTGATATGAATATGTTTATAGAAAATTTATTTACTTTAACTTGTTTTATAATGTTTTTATTAAATATACTTTTTTTTTCTTTTATTTATTTTTGCCACACCCTTATACTTAAACTTTAATCAACTTGATCGATATTATTTCCATCAAAAATATAAAAAAAAAAAAATCTAAAATTTTAAATAAAAAATAAAATGATCATATCAAGTAAGTATATCTTACTTATATAAATATATAAAATACATAAAATCATAATATCAAATAGAAAAATTTAAATCAAGTAAGTATGTGTGGTAAAAAAATATATAAAGAAAAATATATTTTATGTATGTAAAATATATACCTATACATAGTGATGACATTGTTTTTGCATATCATGTTATTTTTGAATACATATATGTAAAAAATTCATCAACAAAACTCAATTTATTTTACATGTCACTTTAATATTTTTATTCAAACTTTGTTTTTACTTTTAAAATTATTTTTAAAAATGTTTTTTTAATAAAACTTTTGTTATTATTTAATTTTATATATATTTACTTGAACTTTTTTGTAATATTTTAAATTTTGATATAAGTAAGTATATACTTGAATATTGATTGATTGATTATATTTTAAATAAAAAAAATTATTAAACTCAACTGATTGATAAAATATTTTATATGTCCATTAAATTAAAAATTAAAATTTTTTTCTATATATAAATTTACTTATTTAGGGTCTATTTCATTTTCATATTGAAATTAATCGTCTGATAAATGCTTACTTATATATATTTTCATTTTTTATTTTTTATTTTTTTTGACAATAAAAATATGATGAAAAAAAAAAAAAAAAAAAAAACACTTTAATTTATCGAGGGTATCCTTGGGTTTTTTTCCAGAATAATACTCTTTATTTTTTTAAATAAAAATGGAAAATTTTATTTATATACCTATATACATATATTTTTGAAACTTATCTATAATGTATAATCTATAATATTATATATATAAATGACATTTTTATTGATGTATATTGTCAATAGAAATTGATGATAAATAATTAACTTTTTTATATTTATTTATTTATTTATTTATTACTTGAATTTTAATAGCTAATTTAAAATCAACTTGATAAAATAAAAATAAAATAAAATTGAATCAATATAAGATGTATATAATAAATACAATTAAAATATTTTTTGTATTTGCAGTTTATATTTACCCAATTTTAATCAAATATTTGACTTGAAATTATTTTGTGAATATTTGCATATGAATAATCATTGATTGAAGGTAAATTGTTTAAACATCTCAATTATATACAGGTATATAATTTTAACGATAAATAAATAAAAAAATAAATAAATAGTAGTTAGTTATAGGTATAAGATATGAAATAATTGTATACGCAATATTAAAATATTATTTCAGTTATCAGTTTTAATAGTTTCATAATATATTTCTAATAATAATACATATATAGTTTATTAGTTACAAATAAAAAATTTCAAAGTAATTATTAATTATCAAATTAGTAATTAAATAAAATATAAAATAAAAATGGGAATTATTATTAAATTATTATTATTATTGTTGATATATTTTATGTCAAAAATGAATAATATTATTTTGGCAAAAAATCAAATATTATGTTACAATAAAAGTCGTATGATGATGAAGATGAAGATAACATCAATAAATATCATGTCATTGAGGTCAGATGCAATATTTTGGCTTGAAACATTGTCCCACTTTGATATAAAAAATAATAAAAATAGCCCCAGGAGTTTGTCCCTTGAGGGATACTTGACTAATCAATCACATACCCTTGAGAATTTATTTTTAGCATTAACTATACGTGTCAACACTGATAAAGAGTTTGGAGCTTGGAAATATATTGTATCTGTTGATTCAAACATTTCTGAAAAATCAAATGTAAGACTTTTTATTTATTTATAAGATATACTTATTTAATAAATTTATTTTTACACTCTTGAGAATACAACATGTATAATATTTTATTTAATATTTTAAAAAATAACATTTATATATCTTTAGTTTTCAATAATATACATTTTGACTAATTAAATTGCTGACAATAAAAGTATATTATATTAAAACTTATAACTAAAAATAATAATAATAATAATAATAGTTTAAAGACAGCAATGGGAGTCATTGAAATAATTAATTAAAACTTGTGAGAGAGACTATTGACCTGTTTATTATTATTATTATTTCAGATTTATTTAAATTGGAAAAAAATATATCCAACAAAAACTCGTCTAATTCTTATACCATTAAAAATGACTGATATTTTATTGAATGATAAATTTTTTTGGCTACAAAATCAACATGTTTTAATTATTCTTGTACCTGATATTAATATTAATATTAATATTAATATTAAAGATATTATTTATAAAACACTTGAAAAAATATGGTTAAAATTTGGTATTATAAATATATTAATGAGTGTTAATATAATAAATGAATCATCAATAAAATATAATAAAATAATATGGACATTTGATCCATTTTATTTAAATAAAAAAACAAATAATTATGGTAAATTACGTAAAATTAATGATAATTCAATAAATAAAAATTCTGAATTAATTAATTTAAATGGTTATAAATTGAATATTGGAATTTTTATTTCACCACCATATGCAGTTCAATTTAATGATTGGAGTAAATATAATACTGTTGAAAATTTTCATGGTGTTGATGGTCTTGTTTTAGCAACATTAAAAAATAAACTTAATTTTTCTGTTGAAATAATTCCTCCATCAAATGGTATTGAATATGGATATATTATTAACAACACACTATTTGGTACATTAGGTTTGTTTGTCATTACATAAATAATAAATAAATAAATAATATTTTTAAAAAATTTAATATACGTCGGAAGTAGTACAATAATATTATATCACCTGATTGAATTTTTTTTTTTTAATTTATAAAAAAAATTATTATTATTACAGGTGATGTTGCAACACGTAAAATTGATGCAAGTTTTAATTCACAATATTTAAAAATATATAAACAAGATAATGATGGTGGTGATGATGATAATGATGATATAATAAATGATAATATTATTGAATTTACAACACCAGTTGATTTTGATAAAGTTTGTATTATTGTAGGATCATCAAAAGAAATACCAAAATGGCTAAGAATATTTATTTATTTTCATCCAACTGTTTGGACAAGTGTATTTATAAATATTATTATTGTATCATTTATATGGTTTATTATTCAACGAAAACGTGCTAAAACAAATTCATATTTAAAAATTTTAATAAATTCATTTATGTTATTTTTTGGTGCACCAATTAAATTATCATCATCAATATCAACAGAAAAACCAATAATTGGTGCATTATTATTATTTGGTTTAACAATAATTGGTGCATTTACTGGAATTTTATATCACAGTTTTACACATAGAATGTTTTATTCATCAATTGATACATTAGAACAATTAAATTCATCTGATTTAATTATTGAAACAGCAACACCAACTCTAATTGATATATTTGGTAATAAAGATGATATTAATGAGCCAATATTATTTCGTAATTTAGCTAATAAAGTAAAATATATAAATTGGCATAATAATAATAATAATCATCATCATTCAACAATTGAAAAAGTTGCATATAAAAAAAATATTGGATGTATACGTGCTGCAAATTCATATGCTGTTGTAAAATATAAATATATTGATGATACTGGTAGAAGTATGTTACACATGATACAACAATGTCCAAGAACATATTATTTATCATATTTACTACCACAAAATTCAATTATTATTAAACCATTTAATCGTGTTATTGTTGCTTTAAAAGAATCTGGTATTATTGATTATTGGAAAATTGAAACAATTAAATATCTTATTTATCATGAAAATTTTAAAAATAATAAAACAAAATTATCACAATTACCAAAACCATTTACAATGAATGATATGGAAACAAGTTTTATACTACTTTTCATTGGTTTATTTTTATCATTGTGTTTATTTATTTTTGAATTTATATATTATTTTTTTTTTCATTAATTATTAAATTTAAAATAATAAATAAATGAATGAATGAATGAATGAGTGAATATTTTTTATGATTATTATTATTATTATTATTTGATATATATATAGTTTAATGTTGAAACTTAGCCGAGTTTGCTGCGAGTTTATTTTAAGAATATCTGAAAATACGTTCAACATTTTACATTCGTTGTCCAAATCTTAAAGAGTCTAAACGTTTTTCATTTCTTTATATACTTATATTTAATACAAAAAACATAAAAAATAAGAATGGCAAAAATTTTACAATTAATTTACATTTTTACAGTACAACTATTAATTTTTCAAACAGGCAAGTAAAATTTTATTTAAAAAAAATATAAATAAATAAATAATGTAATTAAATTTTATTTATTATGTGATTCAGATCGAGTTAAAAGTGACGAAATATCATATAAAGACAAGTGAGTCATCATCATTTATAATAATAATAATAATGAATAAATAAATAAATAATAATATTTGTTTTTTTTTTTTTTTTTTTCTAGTAAATATAATTTAGAAAATGGACCAGTATTGTATGAGGCTTATTATCCAGACAATATAGATCAAGATGTATTATCACAAAATATTCCAAAAAAATTATATCAACAAGTACCAGTTATTGAACAAACTTATCAACAACCATATTCAGAAAATTATCAAAACCAAAAGCCTCAGCAAGATTATCCTGAGATTATTAATCAAAACAATAATTATCAAGTCAATAGTCAGCCGATTACATCCTACATAAACCAACAACAACAAAAAGCAAGTTTAGAAGAAGCATTAAATATTATCATAAATGCTATACGTCAAAAAAATATTGAATCTCATCAACAAATTTATAAAAATTATCAAGTACCTTTAAATTTTCCACCAAATGAACCGATAATAACAGAATCTGGTAAATTTGTATTTCCAAATGAAAATTTTAGTTATGAAAATCATGGTCTAGTTGATGATATATATAAACCAAGACCTCAATTTATTAATTATCTTTTTAATCCAACAAAAAAACCACAAAATATTAAAAATTTTATTGATAATACTGTCAATGAAAAACAATTGTCTCAGTTTAAAAAAAATTCAATGATAAATATTGATAAACCACAAGTTGAATCAATTCAAGTGAGCCAACAACAGCAACAACAACAACGACGTCATAAACATCGACATCATCATGGTGAAAAAATACAATCAAAACCATTAAACTCATTTTAAATACAAAAATATAATATAAAACATTTGTTTGTGTTTTTTTTTTTTTTTTTTTTTTCATTGTAATTTATTTTAATTAAAAGATAAACAATCAATTATAGATGTTTATATGTATGTTATACAACAATTACAAATATTTTTTATTTAAATTCATCAGATCAAACAAAGAAATGGTTTTTCTAAATTTACACATATTTTTTTTAATTTGAAAATTATTATTTATCAGGTAAACTGTATTATTTATTTTCAACAGCACTGTGACTTTCTAAAATTAATTGTATTTTTTAGCTACTTTATTATTTAATTATGAATTTTTTTAACAACTACATCATCATCATCATCAACATCATCAACAACAATAACAACAACAACAATGCTATTTTTCTAAAATATTTATATATGTAATAGATTTATTAATTACTTAATGCCAATGGTTTATAATTAATATTAATTTTCAATTAAATAAAAATGAAAAAATAAATATTAAAATAATAATATTAATAATAAACAAAAATATGACTTTATTAAATGAAAAATCACCTAAATAATTATTATAACAATTAACTATTTTCTATTGGAACACAATTTTCGTTTGGTGAACTTTCTCAGTTGTTATTTTTTTTACATGATAATGGATTATTTATTTATTTATTTATTTATTATTATTATTATTATTATTAAATACTGATTGATTAGAGTTTAAAAGTTTAATAATAATAATAATAGTATTATTATTATTTTTAATACAATAATAACCAATGACAATACAAGTAAAATAAATCTATTGAAAAAATAAAAATTGTATTGTTTTATTTTTTTTTTTTAACGAAAAAACTAGAAAATTATTATCAATCAATTCAATCATAAAAAATAGTTTTACGAATAATATGTAAGTATATTTATTTTTTTTTTTTAATAATTACAATAATTGTTTTATATCAAAAAATAAAATAAAAACAAGGAATTAAGAATATGATTGATAATAAATTTAAAAAATGTAAATACTTAAGTTTGAAATTAAAAAATGCTCATCTCATTTGACAATGATGATAATAATATAAATTAATTATTAATTCATTGAAATGATTATTATTATTATTATTATTATTATTATTACATACCATTCTTGAATCTTTTTATTTCTTCAAGAACAAATTCTTTGAGATCGTTGTATGCTTCGTTGAAATTGTCATTGATTATAACCATATGAAAATTACCTGGTGTTTCACCTAAAATAATTATTGAATAATATACCTATAATAATATAATATTATTAAATAAATAAATAAATAAATACAAACCATATTTCATTTCTTCAACAGCAATTGATAATCTGTGTTTTAATGATTCTTCAGTCTCTGTTTTTCTAGCAATTAATCGTCTTTCTAATTCTTCAATTGATGGTGGTTTTATAAATACAAAAAGTGGATCTAAATTTGTATTTTTAATTTTTTTAACACCTTGCATGTCAATGTCAAGTACACAAATTTTACCCAAACGTGTAACATCTTCAACAGCTTTTTTGCTATTATTAATATTAAAATAAAAAAATATAAATAAATAATTATTTAATTAAATTAAATTAAATTAAATATAATGTAATTTACCTTGTTCCATACATGTTGTTACTAAAAACAGCACTTTCAATAAATTCTCCTTTGTCAATTTGATCCTTCATTTTTTCTTTAGTTGTAAAATAATAATGTTTACCATCAATTTCACCAGGTCTTGGTTGTCTTGTTGTGTGTGATATTGAAAATCCAAATTCATCAGGAAATTCATCAAACATTTTTTTAATCAATGTACTTTTTCCAGAACCAGATGGTCCACATAAAACCAAAGGACGAGGACCCTTGTGCAACATTGTACAATATCCTAAATTATAAAAATACAAAATAAAAAATTTTAATAAAAATATATACTTAACAAAAAATTAATTGCCGGGATTTTAAGACTGTCGTACCTAACCTCAATCCATTTAATCCCCTCATTAAAAACATGATGATATATTTTTTTTTTTAAGTAATAATAATCAACTAATTAAACAAACATATGCAACACGTGTCAAATAATTACGTCAACTAAATATTGTTTATATAAACACAATAAATTATCAAAAAATATATATTTTTTTATAGTAAAAAAATTATATTATTAATTTAAAAAAAAAATGTTTTTTTTTTTTTTGTTTATGACACACATACACACGCAACGTAATTTTTCATTTCCATTTGGAAAGTCAACATTCTATTATTTAAAAATTGTTAAATAATAAAAATATAATAATTTTTTTCATTTAAATAGACATAATATGATGATATTATAATTTTATATTTATTTATTTATTTATTAAACTATCTGCGCATTATTTTCAATCCGGTAAACAAACAGAGCGTATCTCTTATTACATATGTATTAACAATAGGTTTAGTTTTATTAAATAAATTTAAATTAAATAATAATTACATGCATAATTTTATATCTAAATATAATAATAAATCACCTTTCAATATTAATTTTATAATAAATCAGCAGATATTTAAACACACTTGATAAAAAATATAAACTGTATTTGCTATTTTGCTGGAATGGTTCGATTTTTTTTTTAATTTTTTGTATACATACATAACATATGTACATATACAGCGTCACATTTTCAAACTTGCAAGTGCAACACACACACATAACAAATTATAAACAATAAAACTGTTTTATCATTTGAACAAAAATCAGAAATCTTCATTATCAATCAAGCATCAAATAAAAAATGGCGCTAAAATTTAAAAAAATTCTTATTACTCAAAATTTTTTTTTTTTTTTAAATAATTACAAAAAAAAAAAAAAAAGAAAGATAAAATACTAATTATAATTGAATAAAAAAAAATATAGTCGATACTTGAAAGCTAAAAATAAAATGTATCTTATAATTTTATAATTATTATTCAATACGTGCATGATAAGAATAATGTGTGATGACGAGGTTGATGATGATATCATGATAATCAATGATAATACAATTGTCTATTGATCCTTGGCTGCTCCCACAATATCATCATATAGATAGATAGTTATCATAGCATATATATGTATATAAGTATATATATGACTAAGTTAATACGACCTTGTAATATTCTCCCACCCAAAAACTTTAAATTTTATTTTTTTATTTTATTTTATTCTTGAATGCGTCAAACTAAAAACAAAAAATACATCTATAGGTATATATATCCTACATACCACAGTACATATAATAATAATAATAATAATAATAATAATAGTTTTATAGTTCCAGAAAATAGATATTGTGTGTGTTGTAACTTGTAAACATTAAATAGTACAGTTTGTTGTGCCTTTTTCAATAAATATACAACAACATCTTGAATTGAATTGGATATTTCATTTGAATTGTGTGTGTGTCACATTATAAATAAACATCATCACATATAAAATTTTGTGTTGGTTTTCTTACATTGCTCAAAGTTAACTGTTGAGTCTCAGTTTAACTTGGAACGTGCCAGGAAATTGACGTGTTTAATCAGTGATCATTTCATCGACCACACCCACACGGTAACAATCATATTTATTTATACCTATATATTTTTAATAATGTAAATTAAATATATACAAGTACAAGTAGCTAAGCAAAAAAATAATTAACTTGATAATATAAATTAAATATATGTTGGTACAGTTATATGTTTATAAATTGATCAAAGCCGGTCAATTTAATCAAGAGACAGGAAAAAAAAATAAATAAATAAACAGAATAACTGCAAATACACATAAAATCATCACTAATACATTGAATTTTAATTTTATACATTTCAGATAATTTATTGTCAATAATATTATTTAAAATAAATAAATAATAAAAAAAAACAACAACATCATGGCATCATCTCAGTATTATCATGTTCAGGTAATTAATCTTATAATTATAAATTATAAATATATTTATTGATTTACTATTAATTGTTTTATTTATAAATATATTTTATTTGTTTTTTTTTTTTTTTTTTTTTAATTAATTTCAGTGTACACCAACTGTTTATCCAGCAGATCCATTTAATCCAGAAGAAGATGCACAATTATTGCGTACAGCAATGAAAGGTTTTGGAACTGATGAACAAACAATATTAGGTAAATTAAAATTAAATATTATAATATTATAATGATTATTTAATTATGATATTATTATTTATAGATGTACTTTCAAAACGTGGTATTGTACAACGTCTTGAAATTGCTGATAAATTTAAAACAATGTTTGGTAAAGATCTTATTAATGATCTTAAATCTGAATTGGGTGGTAATTTTGAAAAAGCAATTATTGCATTGATGACACCATTGCCAGAATATTTTGCAAAAGAATTAAACAATGCAATGTCTGGTAATTATTTATTTATTTATTTATTTATTTATTTATTTATTGGCAACAACAATAATAAAATTAATACAATAATAATGATAATATATCTATATTTTTTTCTTTTATTATTATAGGTATTGGAACTGATGAAGGTAAATTTTAAAAAATAATAATAATAAAACCAATAATACATTATTTATTTATTTATTTATTTATTTATTTATTTATTTATTTATTTATATATTTAATGACTTGTTAATATAGGTGCCATTATTGAAGTCCTTGCATCACTATCAAACTATGGAATTAAAACAATTTCATCAGTGTATAAAGATCGTGAGTATTTTAATATATAAATATTTGTTGGAAATTCATTCTAATATAAATATTATTAAAATGATGAATCATTGGTGATGTTGATGATGATAATAATAAATAATTATAATGATTCATTTAAATGTTATTTTTATATATACCTATATAATTAATTTTGTTTGGTAAGTTGTGATGTTGACCTTGTCTAAACAAACTCATGACACACTTGAATAAATATATTTTCTAGAAAGCCAGTTTTTATATTGATAATTCTGAGAATTGAATGAAATTGTTGCTTAGCAACAAATGGACACGACCATCAAGACTTGTTCGACTTAATTTCATCACTATTATTATGATTATTATTATTATTTTATTTAATTATTTAAAGTACATTAAATATAGGTATATACTTATTTAAAATTATATTTATATATACAAAAAGTCATTATTATTTTTAGATAGTATTTTAAAAAAAATAATATATAGAATGTATATTTTATTTTTATTTTTATTTTTTATTACAGTTTATGGAAATGAGCTTGAAGAAGATCTTAAAGGTGATACATCTGGACATTTTAAACGTCTTCTTGTTTCTTTATCATGTGTAAGTTATTTATTTATTTATTTATTTATTTTAAATAATTAACTGAAATAACAATTAATATATTTAAAAATTTTTTTATTAATAAATAAATAGGCAAGCAGAAATGAAGATCCAAATGTTGATGTTGCTGCTGCTATTGAAGATGCAGAACGTCTTTTTCAAGCTGGAGAAGGCCAATGGGGAACTGAAGAAAGTACATTTAATCAAATATTAATTACAAAGAGTTTTCCACAATTGCGTAGAATTTTCCAAGAGTATGAAAAAATATCTGGTAAAAGTCTTGAAGAAGCAATTGAAAGAGAATTTTCTGGAGCACTTGAAAAAGGCTATCTTGCTGTTGGTAATTATTAAATTTACATAAATTTATTAATTTTATTTACTTTAATAAAATATTGTCAATAATTTAATTTTCATTTTCATTTCATTATTATTATGATTATTAGTAAAATGTGCAAGAGACAAGACAGCATATTTTGCTGAGAGACTTCATGATGCCATGTCTGGTATGGGAAGTGATGATGCAACTTTAATACGGGTAAATAATATTATAATAATTACATCATTTATAAATGATTAATATAATATGATTTAATTTGTGTTTCAATAGATCATTGTTACTCGTTCGGAAATTGATCTTGGTGACATCAAGGATGCCTATCAAAACATGTATGGAAAATCACTTGCTGGTGATATTGATGTAAGTATTTTTTTTTTTTTTTTTTTATTTATATAATTCATTAGTATTATTAAATTTTTCTATTTGCATATAATTTATCAAACTGCATCACAGTGTTACTTAAAAAATTAATTAATTAAAAATAAAAAAACCAATTATACTAATTATTAAATTAATTAATACATTTATGCATTTATTAACTCATAAATTATGTGTTCATCATTATCATATCATTTTTGATTAATTGTATTAATTTACAGGATGATACATCTGGAGATTACAAGAAATTATTACTTGCTTTGGCTGGTCAATAAATAAATAATCAACATAATTCACTTAAAAAAATATAATAACAATCATTATAAAAACAAATAAATTTATTAATTATTATTTATTATTGTCAAATTATTATTGTATTAAAAGTTGTAGAAAATTGCAAGTCAATTATTACTATTATTATTATTATTATTATATAGATTTTTTTTTTTTTTTTTCTTTTGTTTAAATATAATTATATAATTTTCTTTTTCATATAAATACTAATAATTACATTAATAATTACATAACAATAAAATGATCTGTTTATTTATTTATATTATTATTATTATTATTCACCTTTTTTTCATATACACTTAAATTTTTTATAAACTAATATTTTCATATTTATTTATTTATTTATTATTTAATTTGCAGAGTGACTGCAGCAATGAATTTAAGAGTCTTCTGTTATCACTTGTCTACTGAACACATCATGCAATATTATATAATAATTAACATTAATTCAAAGTAAATAATATAATATTTCATGCTATTGTTGAATAATAATAATAATATTAAATATTTTATTTAAAAATACATTTATTCATGTTTTATTTTTAATTTTCAAAAGTACAAAAAAAATATACCTATATATATATTTTTTATATTTTGCAGAGTGAAGTTGCAGCTGCTATGAAAAAACTTCTCATTTCCATGCTCTATTAAAATTAATTATATTAGCAAATATTTTAAATATATAATACATTCCACAATAATTATTATTTTTATACAATTATAACTGAAGGAAGATTGCTTAAATTATTATATTTATTTTGATGATAATAATTGGTGTCATTGTTGTTGTTATCAATGAAATTTGATTGATGTTTAGTTGGAATAGTAATGCAACCAATTCTTATACTTTTATGTATTGTATGCCAAAGTATAACTTTAACTTCCATACAACCATGAAAATGTTTTGTTGCAATTGATAAATCATACAGTCGTAAACATATTTCACCAATTTTTTCTAATTCTGGTATAACAGCACAAAATGCCGGTGGATTTTTTGCTAAATATATAAAAAATAAATAAATAAATTATTATTATTATTATTATTAAATATTTATTAAAATAATATACACCTGTAATGTATATGATATATTAAATTAAATAGTTAGTTAATAATAATACCAGATATTGTATTGTTGTATAAAACATATGTATTCCACGTAACTGTCAATGAAAAACCATAGTCATCAGCAAGATATGATATATTTGTGCAAACTAAAAAATAAATAAATAAATAAATAAATACTAATGATAAATTAATTATTTAAAAATAAATAAATAAATATTATTATTACGTTTTCCAATGGCTTTCAACCAGTTGACATTATCACAACATCCACATGAATAATTTTCACAAAAGCAGCCACTCCCTAGCTTTGTCATAATGCTATTGTTATCTTTAAATATTAAAACATATTAAATACATATTATATTAATTATTATATGAAATATATCAAATTATTACTCACCTATTTTTTTATCAATCAGCAATGCTGTGCACCAGGTAATAAAAATAAAAATTATAATTATTTGTAGCAATTTCATTGTAATTATAATATGATTTTAATACAACAACAACAACAACAGTTGAATTATTATTATGACAAACAGTAACAAGGGTCAGTTAAAAATAATACACATAAGTAAAATATATATATAATATATATGTATATGCGATATCATACATCATATACGTACAAATATATATGTTAAGATTAAATTTATATATACATATGATATATGTGTGCGAGAAAAGATGAAGATTTTCTTTCATCATCATTCATCAGTATCAGCTGGATCAAGCTGGATTGAGATAAGTACATACAAATCAAAAAATATGTATCAAAACGAATATTGTTATACATTTTTTTTCATATAATATACAGTATTTAATTTTTTAATTAAAATTTCATTAAATAAGTATAAATTTTATTGATGATTATTATTATGATCTATAAAAAAAGGTAACATCAAAATTATATGGATTATATAGGTATACCTATATACATTGATTGATAAGAAATTAAATTGGTTTTTTATGTTTCAATTTTAATAAAATTTATAATACATTTAGATATTACGAATAATAATAATAATAATGATAATAATAAATGTATAAAAAGGAAAACGTTATATGTTACTCAACATTAAACTCAAAAAGAATTAACTAAATATTTGATCTATAAAATTAATAAACAATAGTTGCATACCACATTATTATTATTATTATTATTATTATTAATTAAATTTATATAAAAAAAAATCAATAATGAAGTGTAAATTATTGATTAGTTTATTTATTGTTATGTTTTTAATTGGTAATGGAATGTCTCAATATCGATATGATCCTGATGAATCTGGTAATAATATATGTACAGATAATATAATTAAATAAATTTATAAAATTAAAATAATTTATGTTATTTAATTTTATATATACATATATATGAACAGATTTAAGAAAATATGCTGATCCAAAAAGATTTGGTGGTGGTTTTAGAGGAAAAGGAAGAGGTAATGGTGGTGGTGGTCGTGGTGAACATAATTGGGCTGATGTTGGTCATTCGATTGCTGAAGGATTTTTTGGCAGGGATAATGAACGAAATAATGATTATAGAGAATAAAATTTATTCATAAAATAAATATATAAATTACAACAAGTATAAATGGTATTTAAAAATTAAAAAAAAATTATATATATAATATCATATTGATATTTTTGCCATATTAAATATTAATTATAAAGTGTAATTATTTTATAATTTGTTTATCATTATTATTGTTGTGGTTCCTACCATCAAAGGAATGACTCAATATAAAAATGGTTCGTATGAATAGTAAACTAAAATTAAATAGAAAAAAAAATCGAATACCTCTTCAGTTATTATATTCGCCTAATAAGATTCAAAATTTTTTCAAAAAAAAACATTCAAATACCTCTTCGATTATTATATTTGCCTAATAAAAATTCAGAATTCAAAACTCGAATTTTTAACTTTAAGATATGTTACTATCGATATATCGGGAAATATTGATCCTAGAAAATAAAGAGAAGCAGCATCGAATACCTCTTTCCAAGTTCTATAAGCCTGATACAACTCGATATTTTTACAACTTTTTTTAAAAGCCGCATAAATATTTTTTCAAAAAATACTAATCCTAGAAAATATAGAGAAGCAGCATCGAATACCTCTTTTCGAGTTCTGTAACCCTGATTTTTGAAAAAAATTTCAAGGAATGTATTCAGTTTCATAACAATTCAAGTACCTCTTCAGTCATTATATTTGCCTAATACAATTTGAAATTTTTTCGAAATTATAAAAAATTTAAATACCTCTTCGGTTATTATATTTACCTAATAAAAATTTAAAATTTAAAAAAAAAAAAAAAAATTTAAATACTTCTTCGGTCATTATATTTGCCTAATACAAATTTGAAAATAAAATGCGGTCAATTGTACTTTTTATAATAGGAAAAAAATAACGCAACTATATATATATTTCATCAAATAAAATAATATAAAATAATGATAATCATCATCATCATCTATCTAGTCGCTGAATAAAAAAAATAATAAAAAATAAACTATAAACATATACTTACATATACCTATATTATTTTCAAAAATTATTATTCATCGTACGGTATTCCATACATTTGCAATTCAGAATACCGCTACTTTGATTCATCATGCAGACACCTGGTCAACAAATACTTGTGGGTATATATATATATATATATATTTATATTTACGCATTTATACAAGTAATTTTTTAACTTTGAATATATAAATATAAAATAACTTGACATTAATTGTGATTAATTATATATATTATAATTGCTATTTTATATATTTCTATATGGGTTGTAGACTGCATTTTATAAATCAAATATTTTAATAATAATAATAATAATAATAACAAATTGTCAAGGTATTTTTCGTGTTTAACTTTAAATATAGCAGAGTATTGGAGCAAAAGTAGTAAAGGTAAATTATGTTATGTTAAATGAATGTGGATGAATGTGAATGTTGGATGGGGATGTGGATTGTGGATCCCCGGATGTCCGCGCCCTGACCCACAAGAAGTGGGGCCTACTACAACACCATATATCCAACAATCTGATCTGATCTGATCATTTAGTTAGTTAGTTAGTTAGTTAGTTAGTCAGTCAGTCAGTCAGTCAGTCAGTCAGTCAGTCAGTCAGTCAGTCAGTTAGTCGATATAGTCAGTAGTCAGTGTGTCTTGAGTATTTGTATCATCATCTTTATAATTATTTTTGATTATTTATGATAAAAATTGTAAAATAAAATTGTGGGTGAATAAACTATCAAGAGGAGCCAAAAGTGCTCGCTCAAATGTGGAAAAATAATTATAAATTAATTAATTATAAAGACTCGAGTGAGCAAATTTAATCAACAAGTGATTTTTCATTTATTTATTAATTTTTCATATAATTATTATTTGCTTGTGATAAAAATTATTATTTTTTATATTTAAAAAATGATTGGAAATAAAATGAAACATTTTTTTTTAATTAGTTTTTTAATAATTCATAAAATTTCTGGACAAGATGAAGAATCTCTTGCAAGCAGTTTTTTTTCTGGTAAGTTTAATTTATTATTATTAATAATTGATTTAAAAAGTTGATGAACTCTCACGAGATTTATATGTGAATATGCGTGATGTCCGGATTACTTGGAGAAATAGAAATTTTCGCATCACTGCGACACGGTTTTATTTTGTTTGTTGAAACCAACAAGCAAGGATGCGACTGTCCCACTTTGACTGGTTTAATGTTATATGTATACATATATTCATTATATATCATATTATTGTATATATTTTATATGTATGAGTTTGTAACAAGGCCATTGCCCGATTCAATTTTTTATTATTTTTTCATCATCAATAAATTCTACTCTTCCTTCTTTTTTTTTTTCCTTTGATCTAGTCAAATAAATTTATACATATAAATACTTACCTAAATATTTTAAAAGAATTTTAAAAAAAGGGAATTTAAAGGGGGTGGCTCACCTGATTTACAGGTATATATATATAATTTAAGAATGCCGGTAGGGACCTTGAATCCAATTCAAGTTTAACATTATTAAAAGATCAATGCCACGTATACACACTCTTTTTATATACAAAATACATATACATATTATAACAACCGTTATATACCTTGGTTTGGTGGGCCGTTATGCCTTGGCCAAAGTGAAAACACATTGGCCTAACACACGCTTACATTCATCACCATCATCATCATCATCATCATCATCATCTATACAATTAAAAAACTTGAATAAATATAAAATCATGCGAAATATTTTATTTATTATTTGTCATTTCACTCTCATGATTCAACTTTTTCTTTTTTTTTTTTAAATAAATAAATAATATAAATTTAAAAATTAATATCCAATTATTATAATAGGTATATTCAAAAGTTCGTTGACTTTTCTATTAAATATTTATTGATTAATCACACAACAATTTTATATTATAAAGTACAGCTAATATTACGTATATAAATATATTTATAAATGCATATATAGAAAATTTAAACCATTTCAAACGGTTATTCTAATGTGTATTATAGGTGTATACCTAATAAATAATAAATAGGCATATATGTATAATATAATCTCATCATTTTTAAAGAAAGAGAGAAAAAAAAAAAAAAAAAAAAGTTATCCAAGCCCAGGATAATCTTGTGGGAAAATGATGAAAGTATTATATTTATATGTTTATTCATGTGTATTGAAGGAGGATTATATTTTTTTATTTATATCTAACTACAAGTATCCCGTTCAACTGGTTAAGAAATCAACTCGACATCACTAACTAACGGCATCTGACTGATTATTATCATCAACATCATCAACTTATCTGTATCATTACATAATCAATAATGTCATTTCATCATTATTTTAATACATATATTTAATATACCTATATTTATATAAAATATATTAAACTGATATATTAATACTTTTATTTATTTTTAGGACTTTTTGAAGCAGTATCAAGTACTGCTGAATCACCAAATTGTCCAGGTGATTGTGTTCATACATTAGCATCATTTATGTGTGATCATGTTATTGATGATGTTTGTCCACAACAAAGTATGAGATGTTGCGTTGATAGATCTACCAATAGTAGCACATTTGATTCATCAGAAGATGATGATAATGATAATAATAATGCTGAATCAATATCATCATCATCATCATCACCACAGATAATTGTTAAAAATGTCGAGTCCACATCAACAACTACATCAACTACATCAACTACTACAACAACAACAACAACGACACCACCTCCTGCACCACCATCATCGTCATCATCATCACCATCAACATCAACATCAACAACAACTACAACAACGACAACATCAACAACAACACCAGTACCAACTACAACAACTATTGCAACTACCTCAACAACATCATTAGCCACACCTTCTAAAACAAAACCGGTAAAATTATAAAATTATAAAATTTTAATTAATTAATTGTTTGATTAGTTAGTTAGTTAGTTAGTTAATATAATTTTAATTATTAAATTTTTTTATTTTAATTTCAGAAGGAACACAATATTACATCAAAACCATCAAGTAAAGTATCATTAAAATAATTAATTAAAAATAATATAATATATATTATGTATAGGTATATATAGCTACATGTTATAATTAATTAATAAAATATTATATTTTTTTTTTTTTTTTTTAGTAACAAATTGCAGTATTGGAGTATGTATTGAAGCAACATTTTTTGTTTATTGTGAGGCTGTTGTTAATGTAGCTGGTATTTGTCCATCAGGACAAAGATGTTGTGTATCATTAAATTCATTTGGTAATAATATACCAAAAGAAGTACATATTATTGATAGAACTAAAGGAAATATGACAAAAAATGAATTAAAAACAACAAATGATAAATCAACAAGTACCATTAAACCTTTAACAACAACAAAAATTACAACAACATCAACAATAGCTCCAGTACCACAAACAAAATTACCATCAAGAAAACCATGCAAAGGATCATGTAATAATGCACTTATTGCTGCATTTTTATGTAATCAAGTTGATGGAGATGCAGAGTGTGGTTTAGAAGAAGTATGTTGTTTACCAGATCCACCATCTGCAGCAGTACCACCATCACCACCACCATCAACAACATCTCGACCAAGTAAACCAATACAAACAAAATCACCACCATGTCCTGGTAGTTGTTGGCCAGCAGTAATGTTTCCTCTATGTCCAAATCCAATTAAAAGAGCAGCATGTGGTCCTGGATTTTGTTGTGATATAAATTTACCATCACCACAACCAGTAAGTTTAGTTTTTAATAATAATAATAATAATATGTAAAATATATTGGTATATATTATTTATTATTTCGTTTATTTTATAGACTTCAAAACCTCGTCCAAAACCAACACCAACAAGACCAACAACAACAACAGAAGCACCACCACCAGATCCACGTCCAGATTGTCCTGGTTCATGTATTCTTCCATATCTTGGATATATAGCATGTTTTAGAAATGCTGAATTAACTAAATTATTTAAATGTGAAAAATCAGATCGTCAATGTTGTGCACCAAAATCACTTATTAGACTTGCCAGTGGTAATACAACAGAACCAACATCAATCAATAGAAATGATACATATTTACCAGAATATTCATCAAGACCATATACATCAACCATTACACCATTATCATGTAAAAAAAATTATTTAACTATTATTATTATTATTATTTTAACAACAACAATAATAATAATATATATATATATATATTTTGTTTTTGTTTTTTTTTTTTTCTTTATTAACAGATGAAACAACACAAACAACAACAACATCATTACCATCATTTGTATCATCAACAACATCATTGTCAATTGCTACTAAAACACCAGTTTATAGTAAATATGTTTGTGGTGTAAAAGGAACATCAAGAGGACCAATTCAAGCACGTAGTCTTTCAAGAGATGCTAGAGTTGTTGGTGGTGAAGATGCTGATGCAAATGAATGGTGTTGGCAAGTTGCACTTATTAATTCATTAAATCAATATCTTTGTGGTGGTGCATTGATTGGTACACAATGGGTTCTTACTGCTGCTCATTGTGTTACAAAGTAAGTTTTATATATTTTTAATTTAATTTATAAGTACTTACTCAAGTATATTTAATTTAATTTAATTTTTTTATTTTCTGTTTTAAATAGTATTGTAAGATCTGGAGATGCAATTTATGTACGTGTTGGTGATCATGATTTGACAAGAAAATATGGTAGTCCAGGTGCACAAACATTACGTGTTGCAACAACATATATACATCATAATCATAATAGTCAAACACTTGATAATGACATTGCATTGTTAAAACTTCATGGTCAAGCTGAATTAAAAGATGGTGTTTGTTTAGTTTGTTTACCAGCTAGAGGAGTTAGTCATACTGCTGGTAAACGTTGTACAGTTACTGGATATGGATACATGGGTGAAGGTATAAAATATTTATATGTATTTATAATATATAACATATACTTATTTATATTATTTTATAACTGTAATATTATTATATATTTTTTTTTTTTAATAAAGCTGGTCCAATTCCACTTAAAGTAAGAGAAGCTGAAATTCCAATAGTCAGTGATGCTGAATGTATTAGAAAAGTAAATGCTGTTACTGAAAAAATATTTATATTACCAGCAAGTAGTTTTTGTGCTGGTGGTGAACCTGGAAATGATGCTTGTCAGGTAATTTTATATTTTTTTATTAAATTAGATTAATTATTATTTCAAATAAGTATATTGTATTATATTTATTAATTTAATTTAAATTAGGGTGATGGAGGTGGACCACTTGTTTGTCAAGATGATGGATTTTATGAACTTGCTGGTCTTGTTTCTTGGGGCTTTGGATGTGGTAGAGTTGATGTTCCTGGTGTATATGTACGAGTATCACAATTTATTGGTTGGATAAATCAAATAATATCAGTTAATAATATCAGTTAATAATATTAATTTTAATCAAACGTTGCTGCCTCTTGACGATGAAAATTAATTAAATTTATTATTAATTTAATCATTTAGAATATAATTAAAATTTTTAAGTATAAATATAAATAACATTGTCAAGATGCGACAAGGTTTAATTGATTAAATTTATTTTTTAATTCACCTTGCTTTGTAAATTATTGCTTTGAATTTTAGTTGTTATTATTATGTACTTATACAATTCTTAAATCAAATTTAGTCAACAATTATTTATTTTTTCTTTCTTTTTTTTTTTTTTTCAATTTAATTCAATTGGATTACAAAATTTTTAATTATTACTTAAAAAAAAAACTAATTTATATTTATATACTTAATATAATATAGATATAATAATAATAATAATAATAATATTTATATACTATATCAATCAAATAATATAATATATTTTTTTAAATGAAAAAGAAAAAAAAAAAGAAAATGTGGAATAACCGCAGACTGATTACTTAAGCACATTTAGATGAAAATAAAATAAAAAAAAAAAAAAAATGGCTCAGGACAAAGTTGCTTTTGTTATTTTGTCGGATAACTCGATAAAAAAATTGTTGTGTGTATTGTAATTATATTGAATAATAATAATAATAATAATAATAATAATGATAATAATAATACATAAATTAAAATTAAAATTAAAATTAAAATAAAAAATTAAAATTAAAATAATATTAATATATATATATATATAAAAAAAAAATGAAAAACACTGCAAAACACTGAATTATTAAATTTGAGTATCAACAGATTATTACTGTTTGTAAGTTTTAAAAAAAAAAAAAAAACACGGTGCATCGTTATGAAATTAAAAATTATAAAAATTAAAAAAAAAAAAAAAAAAAAAAAAAAAAAACGATAATTGTTTTTAGTAATAATAATAATAATAATAATAAAATTAATCATTATGTGATGCCAATATTTTTCTAGGATGTCTCAATCTAGATGACATATTTTTGTTTATTTTTAAATCTGGTTTTAAAAATTCTTCATCATTGCCATTTTCCTTGTTATCACGTTTTGTTGTTATATCTGATGCACTACGTACAATTGTATTTGAATCAACTGATAATGTTGATGTTGATGATAATGATGATAAATCAGATGTTGATGCTGCACGTATTAACATTGATGTATTTTTTTTAGTTGATGATATAATATTTTTAGCATCACATGATGTTGGATAAAATATTGTTGGTTTTTTATTATTATTATACGGTGTTGATGATGCTGATGCTTCAACAATTGTATTATCATCATAATCATCATCATCACTATTATTATTATTATGATTAGAATATAATGTACTTGTTAATGTTGAATCAACATCATTATCTATATCAAGTGTTGTATCATTAATTGGTAATGAATTAATTGAATTTTGTCTAAAACGACGTATAATTCTTTCATGTGGTGATGTTGATACTAATTGATTTGGATATTTAAATTCTTTTTTAATTGGTGTTGAACCAGTTGGTTGATCTTTACGTAAATCTTCAATAATAAATTTATCAACTTGTTGTTTTGTTGTTGTTAATTTTGTTGTTATAATATTATTAATAATATTATTTGTTTCATTTGATTGACATTGTATATTATGACATATATCATTACTTGTTTTTTCATAATTAATTATATGTTTATCCATAAATTGTTTATTATTATTATTTGTTGTTGTTATAATATTATTAATATTTTCATTAATTTTTAATAATTCTAATTTATCTGTTTCAATTTGTTTTTTAAATTTATTTGTATTAATTTCATTTGTATTATTATATTTATTTAATTCATCATAATTATTAATTAATTGATTATTCATATTTTCAGTTATATTTTTACTAATTAATATTGATTTTTCATTAGATTTCCAATTATCTTCAAGTTTATTTGATAAATTTTTATTAATATTTTCAATATTTGGTGTTATATCATTATCAATAAATTTTTTAATATTAATTTGTTTATTATACATTAATTCAATATCATTTTTCATATTACAACATAATTTTATTTTATCATTTGATTGTTCAATATTTTTATTATTTAATTTATTTTTTTTATTACGAAAATTTGTATATTCTTTTGTTAATTGTTCAAATTTATTAAAAAAATTATTTTCTTCTGAAATAATATCATTATTAATTAATATATTATTTTCAATAAAATTTGATATTATTGTTATTTTTTCTTCAATTTTATTACGATCAATTAATATTTTATTTGTATATTCATCAATTTTATTATTCATTAATAATAATAATGAATTAAATTTTTCATTAAATTCATTATTAATTTTTTTTAAATTATCAATAGTATTTTGTTCAACAATTTTTTCAATTTTTGGTGAAAAATCATTAAAAAAATTTTTTAAAAATATTATTTCATTATTTGTTAAATTATTTGTATTTTCAATATTATCATCAAGTAATTTTTGATAATTATCATTATATAAATTAACATTATTAATTAATTTATTATTTTCAATATTATAATTAATAATTAATTGATTTGATAATTGTTTAGCTGATAATTCAATTTCTTTTGTATTATTATTTGTTAATTGTGTTAATTGTTTTTTAGTTGTTTCACAAAAATTTTTAATATTTAATGAATAATTATTTAAATCATCTTGTATTATATTAAATTGTTGTGTTATATTATTACGAAATTTTTCACCAACAATATTATTATCTTGTTCAATTTGATTTTTTCTATCAATTTTTTCATGTAATTTATTAACATCATATGATGCATTATCAGCAACATTTAATAATATTTTAGCTTGTTTTGTTAATTTTTTTTCATTATCAACATGTATATTAACAAGATATTTTTGTTCATGATATTTTTGTTGAGTTGATTTAACAAGATTTTTAGTATCATCAAGATTAATTTTAAATTCATTTAATATTTTTGTATTAGCTGATAATATATCTTCAAGTGCATTAATACGATTAATTTTATCTTCAATATCTTTACTTTGTGTATCAATTGTTGTTTGCATATCATTATAATTATCTTGTGCAATATAAACACCATTTCTTTCACGTGTTGCTTGTAAATCTCTTCTTAATCTTTCAATTTCTTCAGTATATTCTTTTAATAATGCACGTTTTGATAATTTTTGATTAATTTCTGGTCTATTTGTTATATTTTTAGCTCTATGTGCATAATCTAATGTTGATAATGTTTCTTCTAAATTAATACCAGCTGGTGATATTGTTGCTATTATTGATGTTTTTGTTCTACCACCAAGTGATTCTTGTAATAAACGTGTTAATTTTGATTCACGATATGGTATATGTGGTGCACGTTCAACAAGTGCTGTTATAACTCTACCAAGTGTTAATAATGATTGATTAATATTACCAGCTTCAATTGCACGACGTTTAACAGCACCAGATCTACCAACATTTTCACTACCAGCAAGATCAACTAAATGTAATTTACCAATTTTAACTAAATCTTCACCTTCAACAGTATTTTCTTTAATATGTATTGTTATTGAAAATACAGTATGTGATCTTGATGATTGTGCATTCATTAATGTTGATGATGTTTTTCTACGTTCTGAACCTTTTTCTAATATTTTATAAACTTCATTTTTATTATGTACTGTTAATTCTTCAAGACCATGTATTATTATTGAACCTTTTCTTGTTGAATCTTCATATATACGTATTTTAGATGTTTGTGGTTCATCATTTACTGATAATAAATCAAATAATTCTTCATTATATAATTCAAGATAACTAACACGTACTGTATATTCTTGATTTTCTAACATTCTTAATTCATCAAATAAATGACTTAATGCACGTGGTATTATACCAGCACATGAATCACTTTTCCAATGTACTGATGGATCATTATCAATACCTTCCATTGTAAATGTTTTACCAGTACCAGTTTGACCATATGCAAATACTGTACAATTATAACCAGCAAGTACTTCATCAAGAAGTGGACTGACAACTGCTGTATAAACATCAACCTAAAATTTATTTATTATATATTTTCCATTTCATTTTATTTTCATATTTTTTTTTTTTTTTTAAATTAATTTTACCTGTTTTGATGAAGGTCCAAATACTCTGTCAAATGTAAATTTTTTAGTCAATTTATCTTGTGGTCTTTCTCTGATAATAACATCCTTGGCAGATGCAACCTCCACAACTGTCGGTGATTTACCAACGCTTTCAGCATGATTTGTTGGTCTTGATAAAAAATAACAATAACAAAAATATATATATAGATAAATAGGTATATTTAAAGTAATATATAAACAAATAATAATATCTGTAAAAACAATGATATAAAATATATCTATCTATCTACAGCTTATATTTATTTTTTAATTTGTCAATTTATTTTTTATTTAAAACAACTCACCTGACTCGTACAAACACTTGTATATGTTGATTTTTATCCTTTTTTCGAGATGACAATGATGACATTGATGATGATGATGATAAATGTCCCTCTGCCATTTTATAACAATATAAAACTTGAGGTTGTAAACACACTAAATTGTATTTTCTATTTTATTTTATTAATCACTTAAATTAAATATAATATTATTGTTGTTTTTTCTTATACTATATTTTTTATTTTTCACTTTTAGGCTTGTTGCTAGTTGCCTTGTTAAAGTGACGGTTGACGGCTTGGAAATTTTTTTCAAAAATGTCATTAGTATAGTTGTTATTCGTTTGGTGCCGACACTTGACAGACACACACACTTTTTCTCTTTTTCTTTTTCTTTTTCTTTTTTTTTTACATCCATGGAGGTGTGTGTGTGTGTGTGTGTTATATTATAATTATAATATCATGATGATCATGATAATTATTAAAATTAAATACATATAATTCTATATAAAATTATAAACAAATGTAATTTAGACTGTATAAGTATAATTATTATTTTTAGAGAGTTGATAAATTTTAAATTATTATTATTTTTATACAAGATGGCTGACTTTGATAGTTTGATGCAGTTGGTAGACCTGTTTTATATTATTATTATTATTATACTTATATTTTTATATGAAAAAAAAAAAAAAATTAATAAACAAATGACATAGGATAAATTTAAAATTTTGGTTACAGATAAATAGCACAATAGATATATTTACATATTAATTAAAACAAGTATATAATAATACATAATGTCGTTTATTATTAAAGGAAATATATTAAAAAATACTTGTCGTATTGGTGTTACTATATTGAAAAATAATACAAATTTAATTGCTCCAAAATTATGTAAAAATATTGCAATAAAGGTAATTAACAAATAAATAAATAATAATTATTATTAATATAAATTAATTTGATAAATTTGATTTGTTTTTTTTCAACAGACATTGAGACCAGTATTATTACAAACAAGATTTTACAGTGATGATATTAATAAAAATAAATTGGAAACAATTTATACTGGTAAATTATCAAATAATGTAAAACGTATAAAAACTTTATCATTAACAACATCAGCATTAGGATTATCATTACAACCTTTTTTGTTACCAAAAATAATTGAAACTGGTTCAACAACTGCTCTTATTAGTGCTGTAGTGACATTTGGTTTTTTTACAATTGGTACACCATTGTTGTTGCATATGATACTACGTAAATATGTTACAGATATTAAATATGATTCAATTAATAAAAAATATATTGCAACAACATACTCATTATTTGTTCGTCCAAAATTGGTAAATTTAATTTAAATTAAATTAATTACCTATAAAATAATTCATTATTATTATTATTATTTATATTTTTTAGTTGGAATTTACTGTAGATGATGTTGAACAGTGTGGTTTGGGTCCAATGATCACAACTTGTTATGCCAAAGGAAAACCTATATTTCTTGATGCTGAAAGTTTTACAGATGTTAAATATTATGCAAATATAATGGGATATGATAAACCAATGAATTTTAATTCAGCACTTAATAAAATTAATAATAATGTAATTCCACCAAAAAAATAAATAAATAAATAAAAATTAATTAATAAATGTACATTTATTTTATTTTATTTTATTTTAATTTTAAATGTTTATACAACATTAAAATATTTACAAATACTTGGCAGTACATATTATCATAATTTAAAATAATATAGGTATAAATGTATAAGTGTATATTTTCAGAGAAATATAAATTTACTAAAAAAAATCACAGAACTTGATAATTTTGACAATTTAAAAATGTGATTGATAAATATTATAAAATAAAATAATAAAATTTAAGCTGGTAAAAGATCAAAATCATCAGAAACATGAACAATTGGTACATGAAGATCTTCAACAAGTGGTGTACCTTTCCATTCACATATACCAACTTCTTTTAATTTCCATTCCCAATCCATTTTTTGTACAGCATGTAATGATTCAGCTTCATTATGATGTCTTAATAACATTGATTCTTTAATTTTTTCCCATTTATCATCAACATCTTGTAACCAACTTAAAAATAATCTTCCATTATAACGTGATCTTGCATTTCTATCTTTTTCTTCTTGTTCTGGTGTTATAACATTATATACTTCTTCATCTTTAAGTATTGTACATACTGAAAATGGTAATGATTGATTTGCTAATGCTCTTGCAGCACGTCCATGTACACGTAATATTTCTTGTTCAACAGATAATACTAATTTTTCTTTTTCAACAACATGTTGCATACGTAAACGATAACGTTCTTTTTCTTGTTCAGCATATAAATCTTTCATTAATGGTGTCATTGTTACTGGTGGATTTATAATTGGTTCTTTAGCAGTACCAGCTAATACATATGTACAACGATTCATTAAATAATCTTTAAAACCTTGTGGTGGTTTTGGTTGAACTGGAAATAAACTTTTTCTTCTACGTTCAATTTGTTTTCTAATATTTAAAAATAATTGATAACAATTTGTTATTGGTTGATCATGTGGATGTACATCTGTTGTATTTGCTGTTTCATTTGATTCATTTGATGATGATGCTGCTGTTGTTGTTGTTGTTGTTGCTGTAGTTGATGTTGTTGTTGTAGTTGCTGCTGCTGCTGTTGTTGTTGCTGCTACTGCTGCTGCTGTTGTTGTTGTTGTGGTTGTTGTTGTTATTGTTGTTGATGATGATGATGATTGCTGTGATTCTTTATTTGTTTTTATTTTACGTTTTCTTGGATGTAATTCAACCGGTGCACTTGGATTTGTTGATGATGTATTTGTTACTGATGATGATGATGATGATGATGATGATTCTGAATTATCATCTTTATCTTTTTGATTTTTAATATTATTTGATGATTCATTTTTATCTAATTTATCATTATTATTACCACTTGTTTTTGTTGTTGCAGTTGCTATCGATGTTGGTGTTGGTGTTGTTGTTCTTGTCGCTGTTGTTATTGTCGTTGTTGATAATGATGATGATGGTGTTGCTGTTGTTGTTGTTGATGATAATGATGATGATGATGTAATGGTAGATGTTGCTGGTGTTGTTGTTGATGTTGATATTGTTGTTTCGGCATTTGTTTTTGTTATTTCATTATTTGGGGTTTCTGGAGTTGGTGATGAATTATTTTGACTTTGTTGAGGTGATGAATTATTTGATCGATCAGCTGATGCTGAGGCTGGTGGTGAAGAACTTGTATAATTAGATGACAAATCTTTTGATGATGCTACTGTTGAATTATTTCCATTTCCATTTCTATAATAAATAAATAAATAAATAAATAAATAAATAAATAAATAAATAAATAAATAAATAAATAAATAAATAAATAAATAAATAAATAAATAAATAAATAAATAAATAAATAAATAAATAAATAAATAAATAAATAAATAAATAAATAAATAAATAAATAAATAAATATAATTTATTATTTACCTGTTGGAACTTCTTAAAACTCTTTGATGATGTGTTGATCTTTCTTCAATTGGAATAATACCAGTGAAATCTTTTTTATCTTCAGTTTTAGCTGTTGTTGGTGCTAGTGGTGGTGGGGATGATGATGATGATATGGCTGTTGCTGTTGTTGTAGTTGTTACTGAAGCTACTGCTGTTGTTACAACTGCTGCTGCTGTTGTTGTTGTTGTTGTTGTTGCTGTTGATATTGTGGTTGCTGCTGTTGTAACTGTTGCAGCAGTTGTTGTTGTTGTTGTTGTTGCTGCTATTGTTATTGAGGTACCTGTATCAGTTAGACTTGTATCATTTGCTGTTGTACCAATTTCTTTATCGGTTGAATCATTACTACTTGAACTAGCAACAACATATGGAAGATGATGTACTCTTGTTGATGTATTTTTTCTAGTACCTTGTTCTTGTTCAGCACTTTGTGGTATAACTATTTTAAGAGGTGGTACTTTTGGTGCTGAACCAGAATCAGAATTTTTTGAACGTTCATCCTCTCCTTCTGACTCAGCAGCTGATGTTGATGTTGATATTTTTAAATTATTACTAACACTAGCTGGTGGACTACCCGCTGTTGAATTTAGACTTTTGTGATCAATAGTCAATGTGGCTGATGATATTGATGTTGCTGTTATCACTTCTGTTGATGATGCTGCTGCTGCTGCTGCTGCTGCTGCTGTTGTTGTTGTTGCTTCTTCTACTGCTGCTGTTATTGTAGTTGGTATAGTTGTTGTTGTTGTTGTTGTTGCTGTTGATGCTACTGTTGCTGTGGTTGTTGTTAATGGTGATATTTTTCCACCAGTTTTTATATTCTGTTCAACAAATGATGATGGGGTTACACTTGGTGTGACCTTTTCAAACTAGAAACAACAATTTTCATGCAGAAATCGTTGGAAATTTTAAGAAAAAAATAAAATAAAATCATGCAAAAAATGAAAAATTAAAAAAAATATTATCTAACCTTTTCATTAATTGTTGAACCAACTCTTCCAGTATTTTGTTGTTTATCTTTAATTGGTTCTGACTCTCTTCTTTTTTTCTTACAAATTTCATCATCTTGTTCATCATTATTGTCAGTATCATATGATCTTTTTGATGCAGGTGAACCAGCCACAAAGTTATCAGTACCTGCCAGATTAGCTGATGATGTCGAAGAGGCCTGATGATCCCCAGATGTCATTATAATGTCAGAATTATTTGATTGACCAGTAAGTATTTTTGAGGTGTCTTTATCTTTGTCAAATGATGGATTTGGTGATGATGTTAATGAATTTTCATGAACTGGTGTTGCTTCTTTTGAACTTTTAAATTCATATACATCAGTATTATCAGACATTGATAATGATGATGATGATGATGTTGTTGTTGATGTTGTTATTATTGGCGTTGGCGTTGTAGTTGTTGTTGTTGTTAATATTGTTGTTGGAGAATTAGTAGAATGAGGTAAGGTATTTGTTATTGGTATTGTTGATGCTACTGTTGTCGTTGCAATTGCAGTTGTTGTTGTTGTTGTTGTTGTCGTTGATGTTGATGTTGTTGTTGTTGATGGTGAATCCATAGTTGTTGTTGGTATTGAACTACTTATATTCTGACGTAAGCCACTAGTTGAATTTTTTTTTTCATCTCTTGTACCACCACGTGCTTGATTAAGGCGCAAGGTCACACGAGGTGAACTTCCAGATTGACCACTACCTGATCTGTCTACTGTAAATAATAATAATAATAAAATAATAATAAATAAATAAATATATTTCTTAATGAGGCTGTAGAAAGTAATAATAAAATAAATTGGAAGGCCACTAAAAACATAAATGCTACAGGCAAACAACAATCATTTATTTATTTAATGGCTTTATGCATAGGTATCAGCAGATAAAATTAAATTTTTATTTTTTTTTACTAATTTATAACCTTGAAATTGTTTTTGTTATATATTTTTAAATTTAATAAATGACACTATTTTTTTTTTTTCTTTAAAACTGATGCAATTTTTAATACCACGAGGTGAATAACTATTTAGAAATATCAAGATTATATACTTACAAATAGATAAATATATATAGTTTATGTATGTATACAAAAAAACACAATGTTATTATTTTTAACTAGTTGAACTTGATTTATTTATTTATTTAAATAAATAATATATTCGTATTAGATTAAAAATTCAAGTGAGATAAATTTTTCCTCAACCGATAAACTTGAGACAGATATATGAATAAAATATTCAAGTATACAACTTATTTCGTTGAAAGTTTGTAACTCATATTATGTTTTGGTAGAAACTACTACATACTTAGCTAGCATAGTGTATCATACCCATACCCAAACGACCCAAACGACCCAAACGACCCAAACGACGACTATCATATATACTTTGATAATTTAACCTCTTCCTCCTACTCTTGTACTTGTGAGTTGTGATTATGCTTATGATTATGTTACTCCTACTCTTTTATATGATAGTACTAAGCTAAATAACTTTCCCCATCTGTCTGTTGTCTGTTCTCTTATGTCAATCTTTTTTATATTATTAAAATAACTTTATCTCTTTTTATTGATAATTTATACGATTGGTCTTAGTCACTCGGTCAATACTACTACTTGTTATTAATATCATCATCATCATCATCATCATGTCAACATATGTGTGCTTTGTTATTTGTTGCTCCAAAATTTTAAAGATAAAATTATTGATTATTTTAGTAAAAAAAAAAAACGACACAAATTATAATTATGAATTAATTGTTTGTTTGTTTGTTTGATAGTAATATATTATATATATAGTATAAATATATATATTTGCCTTTGTTTTGTGTCGGTGTTCTACGCATTTCACAGGGGGCTCCACTTTTTTGAGCGTTTTTAACAACTCCAATTGATGTTTCTCCTGGTGTTTTTTGCTGATAAATTTTTAATGAAGACTTTTGCTCTTGTTGATTAATCAATGATTTTTTAATATTATCATCAACATAAGTATTTATTAAACTTCTTTTTAATCCACTAGATGATGATTCTTTCAATAAATTATTGTCTTCTAAAAAAAATACATAAAATATAATTTTTTATTTATTAACTAAGTATATATTATTATATTATCAAAATAATGATAAATTAAATTTACTCTAAATATTATTTAAAAAAATAAAAAAATAAATAATATTTAGATGACAAATAATAACTGTAAATGTCAACATATAAATATACCTATTATTAATAAAATTGATTATTTTTATGTTGACAGGTAAAAATCAATCACAAAAGTTAAATCCCGTTTGGGGTGTCACCCACAAAAACTGACATCTGGTGACGCTGTTATGTGTGGTGACTGGTGAGGGGGTTCAGGGTTCAAATTTGTTAAACAAAATACATGTATTTAGCTACCTATATGTATGTTTTTTTTTTTTTTTTTTTTTTTTTAAACATGACATATATTAATAATTCAGGTACTTTTATGATTTACTTGTTTTGTTGTTGCAGTATTAATTTTTTAAATATTATACAGAGGTAAATTGAATCAATGGGGGAAACAAGCACCAACAGAAATCAGAATCAGAATTTTTTCAGAATATGTACCATGTACATACATTGATGATGATGATGATGATGATGATGATGAACGCGGTTTGTTTATTAATGGGTAGCCATGTTTATTACGATTTTTGCCGAATATTTTAGTTCGGTTTTTTTTTTTTTGCTAATTTTCACAATCTAAATAATTTTATTTTTAATAAAAAATAAAATACATAGATGATGATGATGATGAATATATATTTGTTAACAATTAATCATTTGACATATTTAAATGTTTTTGTTAATCCTACACCAATATATACATATCTAATATAACATAATATAGAATAAAAAAAATTTAATTACCATTTTCTTTTGGCACCTGATCAAATTCATTGTTTATCAATTGTTGTTGTTCTTTTTTATGATAAACAGATGATGATTCACTATTTTTATTATTTGACCAACGATTTTTTGATGTTTTTTTATTATAATTATCTGTTGTTTTGGAAGAAGAAGAAGATGATGATGATGATGATGATGATGAGCAACTTGATGATTCTGTTTTATTTTTTCCTATAACAAGTATTTAATTAATATTATAGTTTATTGATAATTATTAGTATGTTATGTCAAAAATTATAAGAAAAAAAAAATACATTGTTACCTGGTGTATGAATTTCTTGTGAGGTCATTTGCAACAGAAGTGCAAGCTGTTGTCGCTCGGACATCCGAGCTGGATAACCACGAACACGGCTGTTACCGCCTGCAGGCATTACGTTTTCATAATATATGTCTATATATATATACACCTATATATTTATATATTTATATATATAAAATTATATACCTATAATAATAACAACAACAATTTATTTATTTATATAGGTATATCTTAATTTTATTATAATTATAAATATAAATTAGATACATATCTATGTGCTTGTTTTACTAATAATATTTTTTATAATAATATAAAAATATATTTGTTTTTTATTGCAGCTATATTATTATTATTATATGTTGATAAATAATAATAAGGGCTAATCAGAGATAAATTATTTAAAAATATATATAATGTGATATATAAAAAAGATATACACAGTCACACATGACAGATTCACTTAATCCTTAATAAATAAATAAATAAATATTCACCTCAATAAAAAATATTCAAATGTTTATGTTTAATAATTATTATATTAAAATATATATAGGTATATCTATATTTATTATTTGAAAATTATCATATAAAATATATAAATAAACAAATAAATAAATAATACAGATATACCTATAAATTTAAACAATATATATATATATACCTATATATTAAAAAATACACACGCGAGCGCGGGGTAGACAACAGTTGCCTTTTTTTCTCTTATTTAGTGTGTGTGCGTGCAAAAATATATCTATATGCTATACATCTATACAACTATAAGTTATATATACACAATGAATATGACGCAATAATAAAAAAATGGCGGGATTTTATATATATATAAACAAAAAAAGAGAGAGAGAGAGAAAAAAAAAACAACCAAACACAAACACAAACATTGCAGGTTGGTAACACTGTTTTTTTTTTTGCAAAAAAAAATACAATCATAATAATAATAACAGTAACAATAAAATAACGGTGGTTTATTTATTTTTTTTTTATTTTCATTTAGAAAATAACATTTTTAATGAAATAATATCATATTATTAAAAATACACTTACCATATTAATATAATTTTAATTAATTAGATGAATTTATTAATTTAAATTTAACAGTGTTTTAATTATGTTATTGCATTATTCCTACATTATTATTATATATTATTACTTTGCATTTATATATTTATATTTATTATTTCATTACATATTGTTGTTAAATTTATAATTGTATATATATAATTAATTAATTAACTAATTATCAATAATAAGAACACATTGTTTTTCTTTTTCAACTAAATTATGTCAATTCATATTTTTTTTTTATTTTAATTGACATTTACAATAATAATTACTAATATAAAATTAATAAAAAAAAAAAAGAAATATTATAAATTTAGTTAAGGGTATAGGTATATTATAATAAAGCGAAGCAATATTATTATCATTATTCCATTACCAATTTTTATATAATTTTTTTAAGCAATATTATTATTTTTACTTTTCATATTACACTTTATATGTAATATTATATATAATATAAAAAAAAAAAAAAATTAAATAAATAAAATAAAAATTAATAATAATCGCAGTCTCTGCGAAAAAACATGTTTTATTTATTTATTTTTTTTTTTTTCATGGACCAGCCACGATATAAACATGTTTGTTAAATTAAGCTCATAATATAATAGAGAGCTTTTTTTTTCACTGGACATTAATAGGTATATCTAATTTACTTGGTATTATTACTAATTTTTTACATCAAACAATAAAGAAAATGGTCCAGGAGTAAATTGAATAGCTGACAATTATCAAAATTGTCAGAATCATTATTTTTTTTTTTATATATTATTATTATTATATAATTTTAAATAATAATTTTTACTTTCATACCATCATCATGTTCAATCACATCTCAATCTACTTGATTTTATTATTATTATTATTATTATTATTAACAATTATTTTCATTTATTGTTTGTTCAACATTAAAACATATATGATCCACATCCACACATATACAATTATTATTATTTCAATTAATAGATGATGGTTTATCTCGCTTAATATTATTGTTGTTATTTTTATTAATTAGTTAATTAATTGCTTGAAAATTTATTTTTTTATTTCGAAATTCAAGAAGATAAAAAAAAAATGATTTAAAAATTTAAAGTTTAGCATGGGTCCCTTCCAAAAATTATCATTATTAATATTTTTTTATTTTTTTTTTTTTTCTTGTTGTTATTTTAAATAATATTAAACTTTTTTTTATAATATACAAATTGAAATTATATTATTTTTTTTCAATTAAAAATTTTGAATATTTTAGTCCCGTTTATAATATTGGTCTTTTTTTTTTTTTTTAAATAATGAGTATGAATATTGCAATTAAAATTATTTATTATTTTATTTAAAAAAAAAAAGCCAGTAAAATTTTATTTTTCTATAACAACAAGATGATGTTTATATTATACTATTATTACAATTATATTTTTAATTAAAATTAAAATTGAGTGCAATATTAAGTAGCCATTATTATTATATATTATTAATCAATCAATCAATCATTAATAAATATATATGTCTCTAAAAATTGTTTGGATTTATATTATATTAGCCATTGATTTATTAACAACAATATTACATTGAAAAATAATTAAATTGCTGAATTATTATTTATTTTTTTTTTTCTCTACAACTACAAGAAAGTTAGTCGTTTTTTTTTATTTTTATTTATGATGATAATTAGTTTTGCATAGATTTAATATTATTAATTATAATAATTAATTTAATGAAGAATAAGGTAAACTATATTGAGAAATGATTTTAATAATATTTTATAATTGAATATTGTATACCATTGTTTATCATCATCATCATCATCACATCATAAATATAAGTATTTAATTCATTTATTTATTTGCATTGGCCCTTAAAAAAATTTTTTCCTCAATTTTATTATTATAAATTTTATTTTTTATGCAATATATTTATTTTTTTCACTCAATGTTTCAAATTTTTTATAATTTTCGATGATTTTTCATAAATAATATTAACATTTGAAAATTTTTCACACACACACACACAGTGGAATGTTAATTATTATTATTTTTATTAATTAATTAATAAATATTATTGTAATTAATTTTATTATTATATTATTTATATTATCATCAAGTTATTTAAAGCCAAATTTTTCGATTACAAATTTATTTGTTTTTGTTATTTTTTATTTTTTTCGTTGGCTCATGAATTTAGTAAATTTTCAATTAAATCAATTCGTATACGATAATAATAATAATAATAATAATAATAATTACAATATAGAATAAAAAAAAAATACAATATTGAAGATTTTTTTAATCAATTTATTTTCGATAATTAATTTTTATCAACTTTTTATTTTGTTATTATCTCTCTTATTTTATTTTATTTAATTATTATTTAATTTTTTTCTAATAATTTTATGAGCAAATTACATTTCGAATTTTATATTAAATTTTTAACTTTATAAGTTATGTAATTTATATTTTTTTTTTTTTCTACCAGTCTTATTTTTTATTCTCCGTACTATTATTCTCTAGGCATCATTTATAAATTATTATTTATTTTTATAATAAATTGAGATAATTTAATCGTCACGTGAATCCTGTCTCTGTGTTTTTTTTTTTTTATTTTATTTAAATATTTATAATAAAAAATAAAAAAAATAAATAAATTACATTTTTATTGTTTAAAAATTTATTTTGTTAGCTTGAGCCGTAAATATATAAATATTTTTATTTTATTATTATTATTATTATTATTATTATCATTATTATAATATAATTTTAATAATTATGGCACAAATTAATTTGGATCTTATAATAAGCATATACCTATATAGAATATTTATTTTTCCATTAGAATTAAAAATAATTCATAAGGAAGACATTTATAAAATTGTTTTTTGTTTGTTTTTTAAATTATATAATATATTATAATCTTTTTAATAATTTAGTAAATTTAAATTGTCATGATTTAATTTATTAATGAAAATAACGGCTCAAGATTATTTTAAATTATCTTAATGACTTTAATAATAAATTACTTGAAAATACAAAAAAAAATAAAATAAAATAAAATAATAAAAGAAAAATAAATAATGAAATGAATGAAATAAAGATATAAAAGTTATTATAAGATTTTTTTTTTATCTTGCCATTGCAGGTCACGTAAATATTGGGCGATAATTATCACGTTTTATCTAGTTGATGATAATACTTTGTTGATGAAATTCTTGTTGCTTGCTAGAGTCTCCACAGACTTGATTTTCTTTTAATTATTCCAATAGCAGGAGTATTAGTAGTAGTTGTTGTTGTTGTTGTTGTTGTAGTAATACCTTCACCACCTGTTTAATGATACACAAAAAAACAAAAAATTCTTTCTAGGCTAAACAAATCGACATATTAATCTAATATCATTAAAACAATTACAAATAGTAAATTATACAACACAAAAAATATAAAAATAAAAAATAATTATTACAATACAAGTATATAAAAAATCATGCAGATTAAAATGAAACAAAAATTATTTTAAAAAAATATCAAAAATAATTGACAATTTATTTAAATTATGAATAATTGTATAAATATTATTATTACTAATTTAAAAATAATATAATATAATGTAATATAATGTAATACCTATAATTAAAACAACAGTAATAATAATAATAATAATAATTGAAAATTTATTATCTATCTAAAATTGTACCGACCAGCATGTGATATTGATAGCATTTCAACGGGTAATGAACCACGTCTTTTAACACTTGGCTCTGGTATTGAATCTTTTATTAAATAATCACGTTTCCATCCAGCCAATTTTGTATTATTATCATAATCATCACTTGTAGTATTTATACAAATTGTAAACATTTCAGGTCCACCACTGCTACGTCGACGTAATATTTTTTTTCTATTACGTTGAGTTTTATTATTAATACTGTTACGACCAAATAAATCACGACGTAATTCTGATATATCTGCTGGTACAGAACCACGTCTTGGTGATGGCATACCTTGATTTATATTTTTATTATTTTCACGTTCATCTGCTGTTTTTAAAATTTTTTAATATTATTATATTTTAATTTTAACATTACTACTGTTATTATTATTAATATTATTATTTTACCTGTTGTTGAAAAATTATTTACAAATGCTGCTTCTGGTGGTAAACTAGAACGTCTAGATGATGTTTTATTTTCTCCTCTGATACCCAATGCTGATTTAAATGATCCACCAGAAATAAATGCTACAAAAATAATAATAATAATAATAATAAATATAATAAATTAAAAATTTATTTAAAAATATAATTACTTTGATTGGCAATGTCAGCAGGTACAGAACCACGTCTCATATGTCGGTCTATTCTTGATGTTATAGTTAATGGACCATCATCTAGACGAAACATCAGTCCAACTGGCGCTGATCCACGTCTTCTTGCCCATCCACCCTAAATTTAATAAAAATAAATAAATAAATAAATAAATAAATACAAGTATTAATAAATTAATATAATATACCTGAGTAATTACTCGTCGTCCAGTTGTAAATTTTCCAGTTTCATCAATAATACGTGGATCAACATTTTCTTTCATTCTTTCATCATCAACAACAACAATATCATCGTAATTATCTTCATCATTATCACAACTCATTTTTTGTATTTTTGAACTTTTATAATATGATATTGGTTCAGAACAAGTTTCACCAATACTTTTTCTTTGTTCACTTCCACTGTCACTTGATGATGATATACTTTTATGTCTTGGTGGTGATTCTGGTGGACTACCAATAAAAAATACTTTTTGTATTGGTAATTCAGAAGCAACTGGGATCATTGTAAATCTTCTACCACTTTTTTCACGTCCAATAAATACACTTTTTTTGTCATTAACAGGTATTGAAAATCTTCTAAGATTATCTTTTTCTTTTAATTTATTATTACTATTTGAATTATCAGCAGGTAACAGCATAAATTTATCAGTCGATTGTTGTTCTTCAACAGCAGATTCATCTAAACTCCATTTTTGATGATCAGAATCATTATCAGATTGTGATAATGAAATATCAATACTCTCAGAGCCAATTGATTTATTTTTATATGTTGTAACACCAGTTAATGTTGCATAAATAATTTGTGTTGAATCAGTCTCTTGTGCTGATGATGGTCTTTTATGATGTTGATAATTATTATTACTATTATTATTATTATTACTACTATTACTACTATTACTACTACTACTACTACTGTTATTGTTATTATTATTATTAGTATTATTGTTGTTGTTGTAATGTCTATGATAATGATGATGATGATGTCTTGATGATGATGGTAATTCATCACTTTTAACACCTTGTACAGAATGTCTACGTCTTTCATTACCAATAAATGCTGAATCAACATTAAGTCTATTAAAATCAGAATATACTGATTCACGTCTTTTTCCACTTTGATGATCAATTGTATATGAACGAGTACTTATTTTACGTTCACGTTTTTTATCTGGTGTTGTTGATGTTGTTGATGTTGTTGGTAATGGTGGTAATGATGGTAATGTTTTACATACTGAATATGATTTATTTGATTCAGAAATTTGTGAATTTTTTGAATTTTTATTTTCATGTAATACATCTGTTTGACATTTTGACATTTCAGCAGTTGTTGATAAATAACGTACTCTATTGTATGGTTGAAGTGGTGGAAATGTTTGTTGTCTTGTTAATTGTTTAATTGTTTGTGATTGTGATAATATACTTGATAATCTTGATGCTTCAATACTACTTGTTATACTTGCAATACTTGTTTCAGGAAGTAAATTTTCAGCACTAACTGGTCTTTCAGTTGTACTTGTTGTATTTTCAATTGATTCAATTAAACTACTGTGTGATGATAATAATGATAATGAACTTAATTTATTATTAAAATTTTGATTATCAAGTTTAACAAGTGGTGTTGTTGTTGTTGTTGTTAATTTTTTATTATCATTATTTAATTTATCTTGTAATAATAATGATTGTGGTTTAATACTCATTGGTACTGAATGACGACGTCCTGTTAAATTTTTATTATAATAATTGTATGGTAAACTTGAACGTCTTGATGATAATTTTTTTAAATTTTTATCAAATAATTGTAATTGTATATCAATTGAAGAATTGATCAATTCTTCTTCTTCATAATTTTTTTCTTTTTCTTCTTCTTCTTCTTCTTCTTCTTGTAATGTTGTATTATCAATAATAGTACAAGATAATAAATCAGAATTTTGTGTTATTGATAAATTATTTTTTTCTTCAATTTCTTCAATATTATTTTTATTATTATAATCATCAATAACAATTGTTTCTTGAGCAATTAAATTTTCCCATTTTTTTTGATTTGATTTTAAATTTTGCATCAATATAATACTTAATCCATCACCAAGAAATCTATTCCATTCATTGTATAATGGTGTTACAACAAATTGAAAAAAACCAGATTGTATTTTTGGTATACTTATTTGTTGACGATCACATAATGGTGTTACAGGAAGATTAAGTTGACGTTCATAATCACCTTGACGAAAAAATTCTTCACATACTTTGTATGACCATTTACGTGATATATCCCATGGACGACATGGATTTGATATATCAGCACATTTAAGTGATATTTGTAATATAAAATGACGATATTCACATTTTTTCATATCAAGTATATCATTATCTTGATATGATTTAAATTTTGTTAAAAATTCTTGTTGACGTGTTATATCTGTTGCAAGTATTAATGTACTAATATAATTTTGTAATTCTGGACGTATATTTGGTGATAATTGTTCAGAAACACCACTTTCAAGAAGACATGCTATTGCTGAACGCCAATGATGATTTTCTAATACAGATGTATTTTCATAAAGTTTTGCTAAATGATTACTTGTTGCAACAAGAAATGGTTGATTAACTCCAGGATGATCTAAATCATGTGTTACAGCAGCAATAAGTGATGCCATTATTTCCAAACTAGTTAAATATTTTTTTATCTTTTTTTTTAAAAGTAAAAGTAAAAGTAAAAAAAAAACAAAAAATTATTAATAATTTGATAATTAATAAATATGTATACATATAGGTATACATAATATTATTATAATATTAATTTTTTTACATACTTTTTTTTCTTGAAGAAAACAGTGCATTGCTTGAGTAACATCAGTTGCATGAATACTATTGTGATAAGGATTTGTACTGTGATATCCTTCTTCAATCAATGCTAAAAATATATGATAAAAATAATATAAAATACATATTGTATTTAAATAAATAAATAAATAAACTTACCAAATAATTTCCAGACTCTTACAACGTCTAATTTAAATTGTTTCAATAGACCATAAGATTGAAACAAATGCACACATAATACTGGCAAAGAACGACCTAGAAAATAATATAATTTACTCAATTATAAATTATTATATTATCTATTTAATTAATTTATGTTTAATGACACAATGTATTTTAAATTTAAAAAAAAATAAATACTTATATATATATTGGTATGTATTTATAATAATGAAAATAATAAATATACAAGTTAAAGCATTGAAAGCATAAAAACTGGCGAAAAAAATATAAAAATAAATAAAATCAAGTATAAAAAATAATAATAAAAAAAAAAAAAAAAAAAAGTTGAACAAATGCCTGGGAGGACACTCACCTCCAGATACAGTCTCCAGGGTAAATGCGTTGAAGCGCCAATGTCCGGCTCTCTGCAGAACACACTGCAACAATTTCAATCAAAGCATACAATAAATAACGCATAAAACAAAAAGCACCAAATAATAATAATATATATGTATAATAAGCATGTTGATGACATTGATTATATGATATTTATTAATTATTGAAAATAATATATTTACCTGAACTTGTCCATGAAATATATCATCAAGTAAACCTGGTTCTTGATTTAATGATCTTGTTGTTAATCTTTTGCGTCTTCTTTTGTGCATTGTTAAAAATCTACTTCCATTACGTATTCTTGAATTATTATTTGTATCAATAATAATATTTTCAATAAGTTTACGATCTGTATCTGAATAACGACGATTTTTAATATTATTTATGTCAGATGATGATGATGATCCACCAGTTGATGCCACCAATGTTGTATCGTCTATTCAAATAAAAATAAATAAATAAATAAATAAATAAATTATATATATTTGTCAAATTGAATAATGATAATTCCATGTTTGGTTCTATTCATTCAAAGCAACAACGTGACTAATATTAAAACGAGGCCATTGCCACATATTCATGCAATTCACATCATTGCATTTATATTTATCATTCATATATATTATTATTATTATTATTATTAAAATTAAAATTTTAATATGTAGTTCAATGACATGTAATTATATATATGCATCATGTTAATTTACAATCATCATGCCAATTGATAAAATTAATCTACAAAGAAATTATTCAAATAATCAAATTTTATTTAAATTAAACGACTACATGTGTATATACTTGGACTGTAATTGACTAAATGAAATACAATTTAAACAAAAATTTATAATAAATAAATAAATAAATAAACAAGCAATAATATATTTATTTATTTTTTTTTCATACAGGTATACATATTGTTATATTATTTTTCATAAATGGCATTTTTTTTTTTTTTTTTCAAGTGCTTCCTTAATTTCTAGACAGTTGCCCGGACATTTACCCTCATATAATGTGGTAAAAAAAAAATTAAAAAAAAATTTGATGGCAATAATAACAATAATAATAAATAAATAAATAAATAAATAAATAAATAAATGATTATTGATGGTAAATGTCTAATTAACCTAATTATTAATATAATAACCGGTATATGCGTCGATTGAAATGTTAAACGTCAATTTGCATTTATAGAAACAAGGCACTATTGCATTTATAATTATTATTTTTTTGTTTTTTTATTTTTTAATTTAAAAATATAGGTAAGTATATATATTATCATCAATGCAATATTAAACAATGCAATATTATTTCAATTGTACTTTTCATTAACATGATATCGACACTCGCATTATTATTTAATATAATTATTATTATACGACAAAATGAGATAAAATTTGTTTTTTTTTTTTTTTCAATATATATAAATTATAAAAGTAAGTATGTGGTTTAATTTGTGGTAAATTAATTTATATATTTAATAATTATTAGCCACAATATACGCATGTATAAAATTATTAAAATTAAATAAGCCCATTATAATATTGAGTATTTAATTTAATTTGCATGATAATTTATTATTTTGTAAATATCATAAAATTTAAATGTAAAATACGAAAACATTCAATGATAATAATAATAATGATAATAAACTCACCAGATTTTTGTACAAATACTGCATTTTGTTGAGAACTGTTGACTGTGACCTCTGCATTCGACGTCTAAAAAAAGAAAAAAAGAAAAAACGATAAAAATAATAATAATTTGTATTAGTTGAATCGTAAAATAAAATAAAAAAATAAATAAAATGTTATATACGCATATAGAGTATAATTTAATTTTCAGTGATTATATTTGCATGGTAAAAAATCAGTGACGATACCTATATGTATATGTCTCAATTGCGATTCGCATTTATGATTTTTATTTATTTATTCATAAATAAACAATATTGGATAATAAATATATGTTAAATTATATTAAATTTTCATTAAAATGAAATGGCAAATGAATTAGTTACTTATATATATGAAAACCAGAAAAAATAAAAAAAACTCTATAAAATAATGGCAATTCTACTTGTCAGATATATCTGTTAATAATGTTTACCACCACCCTCAATTTCATTCAATCTGTATTTTTATTTGTGCTTGAAATATATTTTTCTCAGCTCAAGTATCAATTATGCTGTTGAGCAACAAAATTTCTTCAATTTCTTCAATTTATCTTTTATATATATATATATATGAATTTTACCCTCTTTTTGTATATCAAGTATACTTATATATAAAAATCTTTGTAAGTCACCTCAAGTGCCAATTATATTATAACAATAACATTGTATATATTTATTTTATTTAAAATAATTTTTATTGTTTTTATATATATACTTGAATATCATATTCATTCATCTATAAATATGAAATAAATGTTATAAAATAATATTCAGTTGGCAAAACTTTTTTTGACAATGCAAAACGAGGGCACGACGACTAAAATAAAAATTTATTATTATATATAGCTATAAGTATATGATATGTATATACACAATATGTATAACATAATATAATCTAAGATTAACTTGTCGTCGTTGTCTTGGTTTTAATTTTATTTCATTTCTCAATGTTTGTCTTTGTCGACAATAATAATTTGCATTATTGTTATTTATATAGGAGTTATATATATCTGTATTATAAAATTAAACAAATTTCTAATAATAATATATATATATATATATAAACATGGACTAATTGAAATGGTGATTTACGAGACATATGCATATGAATAACAAGAGTTTTATATATATATATGTATATACTCGAATGCGAAACACAAACTGTTGAATCGTATAATCACAGCGTATAATACATACAGGCGTATATGTATAGTGGTGATAGTTATAGATGTACAACAGATGAGTAACCATTGTTGAACGGATGTCCGACATGCATTCATTTCATTTCATTTGCTTGGTTCAAATACTCAATTCACCATCTGATGATAAACTAATTTATACATACATGTATAATCGACTTTTGTGTGATTTTTAAAATGTTAAATTATTATTAATAATATTAAATTTTTTCAATTTTATTTTTAAATAAAAGTACAATTAAAATATATTTAATCAATAAATCAATGAAAAAAAAAAAATATGTTAATATGTATGGAAATTTTGAAATATATATTTTTTAAATAAAAAAGTAAAAAATGAGAGCAAAAAAAAAAGAAGAAGAAATAATGTATCTTTTTTTTTTATTTTTTGTCACTAACATAAAAAGTCAGGGATAAGATGAGAGTGGAGAGTAAAAAAATAAAATAAATAAGCAAGTATATATACATAAGGTAAGGCAAAAAAAAAAAAAAAATCGAGCGATGAGGAAAAACGGTTGAGATGGTATACAGTCGACCTGAATTCCACAATATGACCCGAGACTTGGTATGACGTCACTGGCAACCCTCTACAGCTCGTTTAGATATCATATACATATACATATACATACATATACATATATAGTTTGTAATAATATAATAATAATAATATAATTATATATGATATACAGGGCTGACTTGTTATATTAATATACTACTTAAAATTTGTGCATATCAACACCCTTTTTCTTCTAATTCTATGTACAAATTTTATTTTTTCATTATCAATTTAGTTTTTTTTTTTAATATTCATTATAGCTATATCTCAATTTATTATGCTCGAAACATTTAACCCCTGTCAAAGTCAATTTATCTCATAAATTTCAACAAAATTATTATATTATTATTTTATTTAAATTATTATAACTGTAGCAATAGTATATACTTATAATATATTAATTTTTTCATTTATACTTGATTAAATTATATACTTATATATAGTTTTCCAAGTTCTAAAAATGTAAAATTTATTTATATATATATGGTTAATTTTTGTTTTCAACTATTAAACTTTAAAGCACAATTTAATTATCACAAATTGTATTATTTTCATATGTATTATGATTGTGTATGTATACATATATGTACCTATGTATAAATATAGTGTTAAATATTGAATATCAAATAAATTTAGATTAAATATATTTAAAAAATAAATAAATAAATAAATAAATTTAAATGCAGGTATTATTATATATTTATATATTTATATATAGGTATATGTATAAAGATTATAATAAATACTATTATTATTTCAAAAACTGTAATTTATATATATTTATATTATTTAAATAAATTGTTTTGAGTAATTTAAGATCCTTGACACAAAGTGAGAGAGGGTTGGTATATACGATCGATATCTAAATCAAACCAGCAGGTGCAATTATAAATAGAGAGAGAGAGAGAGAGAGAGATAAAGATAAATAAAATGTGTGACTGATATGAGAGCTTGTCGGTCACAGTGAAATCCTGGGAAAACCAGTAGCTTCAATAACATCACCACCACCATCAGCATCAACATCAACATCAACATCAACATCAACAACTAGTATACTTCAATCTCAAGTGTACACACAACACCGCAACAACAACACAAAAGTGTTTATCAATATACATCTGTACATCTAATGATGAGCTTTGAAGAAAATTACACTGTAGTTTAATTAATATACCCATACATACGAGACGATACATGTAAACACATAAGATTAATTAATTATAGTCTGTCTATTGTTTGTATACGCAATTATGTATATCAATCAAATGATTTATTTTTTTTTAACATTTGACAAATTTCAACTACATTTTTATACATAATACCATTATTATTATTATTATTATTATTATTATTTCAATTTAACAAAAAAAAATATTAATTGTTTAATTTTTTTGATTTAAATTCTATTACATTGAATATAATAAACAGATTAAAATAAATAATAGAAAAAAATAAATTCATTAATATGAAAAGCTCAGTGGTTTAAATATAAAAATAATAATAATGACAACATCATTTTCACATTGTATATTTATTTATATTTTATTTTATTTATTTTAAATGATAAATGGACACACGTCTTTTTTTATTGAGAATAAAATATATAAAAAAAAAAAAAAAATAGCAACTAATAGTCTCAACCAAACGTTGTTAACTATTAGTTGTCGACAATAAAATAAATATATTATACAAGTATAAGTATAAGTATAAGTATAAGTATAAGTAAAGTATACAAAAAACAGTAGAAAATAAAAAAAAGGTAATAATCAAGAATAAATTTTATTTATTTATTTATTTGTTTTTTCAAGTTGTAAATGATGATGACGATGACGATGACGATGATGATGCCTACGTCACAATGCACGCCCTCAATTTTGTATGTAACACATGTATATATATATGTCACGCTATTTTTATGTATATATATATATAAATTTATTTATTTCAACATATATTTATATATTATAGTATTTATCATCATCATGACCACCACAAATGAAACTCTGGCAAAGCTAGTGCTCGTGCACGCATAATACATCATGTTAACATAAAAATTACAAAAAATAAATTTTATAAATTAAAATAATAAATCTTGTTCAAATAGTTTAATAAATAAATAAATTTAAATATTGCAAAAAAAAAAAAAAAAAAGCACACGTGTCATTTCCGGTGATGGCTTGTTGCTTTTTATAAAAATTTTATTGGCATTTAAAATTTATAAGCCAGTATGAGCTTACATGTGGTGCAAAAAAAAAAAAAAAAAAGTAATAATAATATGATAAGGATTAAAGGACTAAAAAAGACTAATGCCTAATTGGGATTAAAATATCAACAATTAAGGGTGTTTATTGTGGTCTTAGCACTCACTTGTTGTTGTCTTTCATTTAGTCAAGTAAATATAATAATAATATATATTTAATTGGTACCTTGTTAATTAATTAGACTACATACTTGTATTTTTTTTTTATCAATTTAATTACTATATATTAATTAATATGAAAATTAAGAGGTTAACAGTTTGTGTTGGTTTTATTTAATTTTTTTTGTTCATTTTATAAAAAGAATAAAAATAAAAAATATATATTTATATGTAATTTGACTTTGGAATTAAATAGAGTTTAAGTTGTTTGTAAAGAGATTTATGTGGTAAGTGAGTATTAAAAAATAAAAAAATAATAAAAAAAAAGAGAAATTAAAATCTGAACAAGTAAGTGTTGAGTAGTCGAGGCACGTTTGATGGATCGAACTAGCGATTGACCTGGTTCAGCTTGACGATCCCGAGGTCCTCAGGCCTTGTAAATTTATTCTCTTTTTTTTTCTCTCTCTCAATATATACATACTTTGACTATTTATTATATATATGTATATGCATTATAATAATTATACATATATATGTACATGAACAATACATGAAAAACTTGTTTCAACTTAATAAACAAATAAAATAAACAACAACAACAAATATATAAATATATATCTATAATAAAAAGATTAAAAGTTGTCATTAAAATTTTTATAAAATTTATTCAAGGTTTTCGTTTTAATTCAAATGTATGCGATAAGTATTTAAAATAAAAATTGTTGATGAAATTATTTTATTTTTTTATTTTGTATTAATTAGACCTGACCTATCTTTTTCGAATTTCATTATTTATAAATTTCATATAATATAAATATAAGTATTACTTTTATAATTATTTTCTCTTCTTCATTGATATAGGTACATAAAATAATTTATAATAAATAAATATTTAAAATTTAAAAAATTTCTATAATTTCTTGTATATATATTTATAAAACAAATAATTTGTATTTATGATTGAAATTAAATTGTTAAAAAATAAAGAATAATTTAAGATAAAATTTACGGATACAAGTATATGTGTATAAAAATTGATGATAAAATAAAAAAGCATATATTTTTAGTTTGTCGTCAAATTGAATATTGAAAAAATGAACAATATATATTACAACATGAATAAGTATAACAAGAAAAAAATAAAATAAAATTAAGTAATGAAAGCTGAAATTGGATATGTACATATAAAAAATATGAAAAAAATAAAAAAATATTTGAAATTATAAAACATAAATATACTTATAATATGAAAACATGAAATGTTGATGTTAGATGATGTTACATGCGTATAATGATATTTATAATACTGCACACATCTATATATGTATAGATATATACACACAATTTACAAATTTAGTCAACAATTGTAATAATAAAAATATATATATATAATTTGAAAAAATAAGAGGGTGTTTATTTCAAATTTTCGATTGACCCGATTCGTGTGATATTTGACGTCAGAATAAAGAGAAAACCAATTGACATTGTGTTTATTAATTAACAAATAATAAATAAAAATAAAAATAAAAATAAAACTTGCCAAATACTTATATTAAAAACAATAAAAATTTTCAAGCAAATAATATATTTTATTTTTAAATAAACTGTCAACTTATAATATATAATAAAATTAATAGGTATAAGTATATACAACTAAATTAAAACTGACTATACATACAAATGCGATGACGACACAATTACATTTCAATTTATATATATTCAAAATAAAATTATTTAAAAATAGGTCAGACAACATATTAATAAATTCCAGAATTATATGGAAATTTATTTTTTCATTATTTCATTCAAAAAATAAAATAAAAATCCTCAATTGTATCATCATCATCATCATCATCATCATCATCATCATCATCATCATCATCATATATATATACATATATGTATACCTATATTATTTGTAATAATTAATTGCACAGATATGACCTCACAGATAAAAAATATCATAAAAATTTCAAGTATTCAATTATTTAAAAGATTTAAAGATATAATATACCTATTTATTATTTTTATATATTAAAAAAATATAAATAAATAATATATAAAAAAATAATTTTCATGATAATCAAAACAATTACAATTGATTTATGTCGTTGAATGAAATAACTTGATAAATTTATGTGTGAAAATTCACATCAGGTATTTCCGGTGCCATAATATGTATATGCGTATACATCATCATCATCATCATCATCAATTTATTAATTATAATTAAAAAAAAAAAAAAAAAGGTATACAATCAAGTTGAGTCTGCAAGTATGCGTATGTGTGTTATATGTATTTTAAATCGTCAAAATTAAATGTTTGATAAATTCCAATTAAGTATATATAAGTATATATACCTATATTTCACATAATATTTTTCAATCAGCTTTGGAATGTACAGTATTATTATGGTTTATGGTGTGTTTGGTGTATATATGCGATATATATAAATTAAGTATATTTTAATTGAAAATTCTTATACAAATTAATTTCGATGACCGCATGAAATATTTTAAAATATTTTATTTATATTGTATAATTATATAAATATATTTATAATTAATAATAATATAATTTTTACCTCAAATTGATTGATATTAATATGTTTATTATTTTCATCAATTGATGATATTTTTTCAGGTGTTGATAATACAACAGATACAACAATATTACAACTTTTATCTTGAATATTATTTGTAATATCTTGTTGTTGTTGTTGTTGTTGTTGATTAATATCACATGTTAATTCTTGATAACAAGATTCACCAGATCCTCTTCTACTACCGGCAATACACATTGCACGTCTAAATAAACCAGTAAGAATAGCACAAAGACCACACTGGATTCCAGTTGCACTTTCATGACTTGATAATGAGCCACCATTAATACGTCGTCGGGTCCGAGTATCCCGGGACTCTTTATCACGTTTTAATGACGCCAGTTTTACACTTGTTTTATTATTATTTATTGTTATATTTAATTTTCGTTTTTTACGTCGACGATGATGATGATGATGATGATGATGATGACGTTTACAACCCTCAAACATTCGACAAAATTTATTTATTTATTTATTTATCATTAACTTTTTTTAACTATATATAAATATATTTATATCATCATCATCATCATCGTCGTCATCATCATCATCATTATTATTATTATTATCATTATCATCATTTTTACAAGACAATTTTTTATCACATAATATCATTTTTTAGTCGCGTGCCACTTGCACAACACAAGTCACCTGTTACAAACACACACATTCAATATGATACGTGAATTTGCAGCACCACATGTGATGTGAGTAAGCACCACTATTATTTACCACCACAACACCAACACCAGCACCACTTTTATTTATTTATTTATTATTATTATTATTATTATACTATATACTTGAATAATACATCATCATCATCATCATTTTATTTGATTTCATTCAAGATTTAACATAGATTTATATATTTCATATTTTCATCTGTACAGGAAAAATTAATAAATATATAAATAGTTACAAGTACTTGTATTTATATATTGATAAAAAATAAATAATAATATGAAAAAATAAAAATATACCTATACTGTATACATATATGTATAATTATTTATTTATATATTAAAAAATACACAGTGTCTGCAACTTACAACACACGACAAAGTATGATAAGATAGTCAAATACATATATAATATACTTGTACCACTTATCTACCACTTGACAATTTATTGTAAGATGCATTCAGTATATTTATACAACTTGTCTTGCGAATAATAAATTATTTATTTATTTTTTATATATAGAAAATCACCAATAATTTTAAAAATAGTTGACATTTAATTTAATTTTTAATAATTTGGAGTAAATTTTTCTTAATTGCAAATCACTTGAAAATACAGAGATTAAAATTACGATAACCAAATTGAAAAAAATATATGAAAATTTTCTCAGTACAAGTACATATAAAAATAAAAGTAGGATATCTAAAAAAAATGAGATATAAAATGTACAGTGACTTGTGGTAGGGAGGGTTGAAAGACCTCTTAAAATTGGTTTTTTTTTTTTAAAAAATAAAATCACAGTTTTAATTATATTATATGACCTGATGTTATATAATAATATCAAAAATAATAATAATTACTTATTATTTACATTATAAACTTGTCATGTTGTAATAATTGAAAAATAAATAACAATATCAACAATTACTAATATCAACTAATTAATTGATATAAAATATTATATTTATATATACATATATATCATATATCATATATCATATATCATATATCATATATCATATATATATATAAAGATTGATTAAAGACAAACGATGCGAACCGGCCGGTGGCTTTTCACGCACTGAATAAAATAAAATGCAAGGGTGGCGGCGACACGATCGTCATCTTCGTTTTTTAATATATATATATATATAAATTTCTATATCATATTCCCTCCACTCTCTACTTTTATATTACTCGCTGTTATTTTCCTCTTTGCCTCCTCTCCTATTATTATCATATACATATTTACTGTAAATATATATATACATATGCGATACGTTGTGATCGGCATGTTATGCATATATATGTACATTTTATATATAATATATGATATATACCTATATATCACATCACATCACATCACATTATATACTTGACTTGGCAGAACAGAATGGAATTGTCTCATCTCATCACATCGCAACGAGACCAAATGAAAACGCACTCCACTCGACAAACACCAAAATCAAGCACCAGCCATCTGACCAATAAAAAATATTCGCGGATATACGCAAAATCGGCAATGTTCGGTATAAACTTTAACAACCAGCTAATGAGAAAGTACATATATATATATATACCATTATGTACATAGTGAGCCAGACTACATTTTCACCCAGACGACTATCAAAAGGATCAATAACAAACTCCCACTTTTTGCATCAACATCTATATATACAATACCTACATGTATATGTATGTATGCATGTATGAATTTTCTTCTTGTTTGTAGATGAGTAAGTGGGTGAGTGGGTGGTTGGTTGGTTGGTCGGATGGGTGATGTGTGTGTGTGTGTGTGTGTGTTATCACATGAATTTCTTTATTTACTTTATTTTTATTTTTTTTATATTATTATATAAAAAAATCATTGTAAAAATCTTATCGACTGGGAACCAACAGTCGGCAGAGAAGTTGTTGCAAAAATTTATTTACTCAAATATATATAAGTATATGTATAGATAAAATATTAGGAGGTCAAAGGACTATTTTTGGCTTCACAACATTACATTTCAACACAGTGATAATATGTGTGTGTTTAGTTTATCCGATTGGAAAAATTGATTTTGTCTAAAACACTGCAGCTGTGTTGAAAAGGCCATTGAACTTTCATCCTCATGTGACTGACTGACTGACTTGACTGCAACTTTATATATATTATATTATATTAAATTAAGTTAAATTAAATTAAATAATTATATAGGTATAATTATTTCTTATAGCTACTAAAATAATTTTCCAAAATATATATATTTTCCTTTCATCAATTTATCAATATATTGATTAATTTTTTTAGTCATTTTAATTTAATTTTAATCATTATACATTATTATATAGCAAAGTATAATGTAATGTAATGTAATGTAATAATAATGTGTAAAATTGAATGGTGGCAGTTGTTGTTCAATGAGTCGCAAGAGAAAAGCTAAAGAGCAGGTCAAAATATTTAAAAAAAATAAAAGAGATAAATATTTCAATAAATAAAATTTTAAAAAAAAATGAAAAAATAAAATAAATATAAATGTCTGGGGATTGAATGCGTATGCGCAAAAAACTATTTGCCCGGGGATATATGATATAACACAATGAATATATACAAATTCCTGGATTCATCATATTATGATAGATATATATATAGGTATAAAACAAAAAACAATATTATATTTATATTGTTAATAATTTTCAAGAATTTTCCAAAAAGGATAGGATAGAGTAGAGTAGGGTATATTGTGTCTGACAAAATAGTGAGCTTAATCACTGATTGTTTAGTAAATAGCACGATTTCATTGCTTTCGTGTTTAATAAACTTTTTTTAAATCATGCAACAAACATTATTAAACAAACAAATAAATAAATAATAATAAAAAAACAATTTATTTACTTGCAATTATTTTTATATGAAAAAAATATTATTATTATTATTATTATATTGAGTTTAAAAAAAAAAAAAAAAAAAAAAAAGCTCAGGTGTTTTTAAATGAAATTCTTGTATTTTTTTTTTTTTCTTTTTTCATATTTTATTAATATAAAAAATATGGGGTTGGTTAAATATATATATTGATAAAACCATTTTCATGTTTATTACTAAAAAAATAAAAAAATAAATATAAATAAAATGATTTAGTTTATTTAAAGTGACATTTTAGTGACTTTTTCCATCCGGTCAAAGTTAATGCAAGTGTTCACCTACTGTGAAGAAAGTGAGCATTGAGGGGTGCCACTTTAATAATATTTACTTAAATTATTTTTTTTATTTCATTGTGGGCTTTTACATGACAATAAGTATATACTGATATATAATATAAATTACTTTGATTAAAGTATATATATATATATAGCTTCGATGACATTTTATTAAAAAGTTTACGTACAATCATAAAAAAAATTTAACACATTAAAAAACTTCCACAACTATATATATTATTTTTTTTCTTTGCGCATTTATCCACTATTTTACCTCTTTTCCTTACTTTATTATTTTTTTTTTTTTTTTTATGTAATTTAATTTTAGATTTTTTATTATTTTCCCACAATATATACATATATATGTATTTGCAAATGATGAGATAGATTTTATAAACTCGATGTATTTTTATTATAATTTTATTGTAAAATACTAGTATAGCTTTTATATATATATATATATATATGTATATGTTTTTTATCTCAATAATTATATTATTCATTGGAAAATATATATATTTTAACATTTTTTTAATTAAAAAAAGTCATCTTTATAAATGTGAAAATGAGTGGATCATAAACTGTCACAATATAACTGCAACAAATGCAACTTGAAAGATTTTTATATATTTTTTTCTCTCATTTTTTAGCTATTGTATAGATATATAGGTATATGTATTACTTAAGAGAGAAAAAAAAAAAAAAAACGATTGTATATATATGATAAGACTAAAAGAGAATGAATAAAAGTAAAAAATATAAAAATAAAATGACATTAACCTGTGAGACAAGGAAAATGTGAAAATATTGCCTGCAGGTAATTTACTTGATGGTTGCACCCTTAAAAGTTAAAAGTAGTAGTACTTTCTTTATTTTATATGGCTTTGTCGTTTAACTGACAACCACCACCACCAACAACAACAACATCACCCACATAAGCTCTAGGGAGCTTTTCAACTTTACCAAAGACCAGTACCAGCAACTACTAATGCTGCTTTACTCGACAACTATTTCTTATATATATAATATAAATTATTTAATTTTTTTATTATTATTATTTTTACAGACTGAATTACGTTATTTTTAACTAAATAATAAATACAAAATAAAATAAAAGCTTAAAATATATTTATATAGCAAATCATTGTGTTGATGTAATAAAATATTTATTAATATACTAAAAATAGATATATTAATAATTAAATATATATATAAATATTATTATTAATTCTTTCGATTGATATATATATATATATAACAAAATATTATAAAATATAAATTTAACAATTCAATGAATTTAATATAATCAAATTATATTATGCTTGTCAATGTTTGTTACGAAATTATATATATATATCATAAACAGATGCGATAAAAATTTTATTTAAAGAAAATTTATTACATTTATATATCATTTATGTCATTTTTCAAAAATATTCAATAATTTAATTATTATTTCATTTAAATTTGTCAATTATTTTCATCATTTCATTTTTTTTTTTTGTTTTATTATTTATTTTGGGTATTATATGTAATATATGTAAAATTACCCTGGGGACAAACAAACAATGTGATTAAGTCAACCACAAGAAATTAAAGCTCTCAATAGGATATACCCTGTGCTTTCAACTAGAAAATGCCGTAAGGTATAATACGTGACTGTGAAATTTTATTATAATATATAATATATGTATGAAAAGATTTTTTTTTTTTAATTTTTTTATATAATATGTAAAAAACATATTATAATATTAAAAATTTTTTCATGCATTATAAAGATTTGTAAGTCAAAAGAAATAATTATTTTTATAAAAATTTATTTGCAAAAAAAAAATATATATATATGTAACATTGTGATATACTCTTGTTGGAAAAATAAGTATATACAAAGTTTATATTTATGAGATAATAATAATATTTAATTTTATTTAAAAAAAAAAAACCTCGTGACAGTTTAAAAATATAATATATAATATATATATATTGCTATTCAAAAAATTTATGAGAAGGAATAAGGTAAAAGGTTATCTTTAATTTGAGATAAGATGTTTGAGAAAAAAATTAAAAAAAAAAAAAGAATATTATATTGATCGTTGAAAATAGAACTCAACGATAATAATCAACGACAATTTATTTCATTTTATTTTTACACCCTTTATCTCTATTTTTTTCTCCTTTTTTTTTATTTTTATTATTTAAAAATGTAATCTTCCATTTTCACTCTTCAAAAGTAGAACAGAAAAAAATATAATGTAAAAGAAAATTATATAAAATTGCAAATAGTAGTATATATATATATATATATATATTTTTTTTTTTAAATATATATATTAATTAAAATTAAATCGTTTGGTTGTATTTAAAAAAATTGAAAAATTAATTGAAAATTTTCTTTTTGATAAAGTTTTATATAATATTGAAAACTTTTAGCTAATTAATATTTTTTTTAAGTGACCTGTCATTCGATAACCACTCAATATATATAAAATAAATTTCATTTTTCATTAAATAAAATACGAACACTGCTATTGAAAAGAAGAAGAAAAAAAAAAAAAAAAAAACTAGCTAATGGTGAATCTCAATTTAATTTCACATGGCCAGATAGCTGAGTAAATTTCCAATAATAATAATAATAATAATAATAATAATAAAAAAAGCTCTTAACCATGTTGAATCACGAATGGACAGTGTCATTTTTTTTTTTCAATTCAAAGCCAATGAAATGAAAATTTCAGACGTATTGAAATATTTAAAAATAAAAAAATATTTGACCCTTCATTTGTCAAATAAAATTCAGATACATCTGTATACTCAATCATTTTATTTTATTTTTCAAATAAATTAATTCATCAAATTATTCAAAAAAAATATACCTATATATTGAGGAAGTATATGTATATAATAATATCATCATTTTTTTTCTTTATACCCTTCTGTATCACAAAATACTTGATATTTTTTTAAAAAAATTGTTATTTATTTATTTTTTTTCATAAATAAATAACTGACAGTTTGTAATATTTTCATATACTTTCTCTGCATCATTCAATCAAAATTTGACACATATATTATATATTTATTTTTAAAATAAATATTTGATTTATTATAAAAGAAAAATTAAATAATATTATATCATAAAAATATAATATAAATATATGAAAATATATATAATAATAATAACAACAACAACTGATAAGTAGTAGCATCATCAAGGGTATATAATGTTAATTTATCAAAGTGTTTTATAAAATATATATAAAAAAAAATAAAATAAAATAACACACAAGTATATGTATATATATCATATATACACACGTAAACATATTAAATGTGTTAAACAACATAATGTGTCTATTAACGAAGCGATACTAATGGCTCATGCTAAGCAATCATTAGACTCAAACACTTGGCTTTTATCAATAAATTTTCACTTTATTTGTGCCTATATATATTATTATTATTGCATCAATTATATCATAGATAATCTATATGGCACTTGCAAGTTTAACAACAGCATATTTAAATTTATAAATTTAAATTGAATCTTAATTAATTTTTTATTAAATTATATACATAATTTATATACAAGTTGGTATATAATATTATTTTTATTTATTTATTTTAATAATTTGTATTGGTATAGTAATTTAATTTTATTATTCAACTCATTTATATTTATATGTAAAAAAAAAAAACATCCCCTAAAACGACTTATGATAATTTGTGGGTATTACATGAATCACCCTCGGAAATTGCAATTTAAAGCTTATTTTATCGGAAAACAAAGTTGTGCACAATAATAGTATATATATGCTACGTCAAATTCAAGTAATTTTTAAAAAAATAATAAACCACCAAGCGAAAGCTTTTTCATGACCCAAATGTGTATATATATCCACAAAATAACCATAAAATATATTCCATCAAATAATAAAAAAGATATATATATATACACATACATATAGCTGTGGTGTATATATATGCGTATATAATATAATAATATATAACACATTTATACCCGGAAAACTGTAAACTTCCACTCTTGGTGTGTCCTAAATATATAGGTATATTTACAAACGTGTTGGGAAATGTAACCAGTTAAATCGAAAAATAAAAAAAAAGTAAAAAAAAGAGTGCAAAGGGGAAAAAATTTAACATCTAAAACTAGATAGAGGATGAAACTTTTTATGTTATGTTTCCCTGAGGTCTTGTCTACCTGACAAATGAGGGTCAGGAAAAATCGGATTTGAGTATAGTGGAATGAAAAAATATCTTTTTTGTGGTATATAAAAATGTAAAAAAAAAAAACCATTTGACAAAATGAAAAATAATAAAAAAAAATGAGAGATTGTGACATTTTGCTATTGTCATCAATGAAGTTTGTTCATAAGAAGAACTTTAAACTTGGCTATATACATGTTATATTGAAATAAAATATATTTAAAAAATTATTATATATTTACATGAAAGATAAAATTTATTTCAAGGAAAAATTTCTGAATAAAAAAAAAAAAAAAAAAAAAAAAAAGAGAGATTTATCGGAAAATCCAGGATTGAGAGGGGTTATCGAAAATATTTAAAAAAAAAAATAAAAAAAATCAGTAATCAGATAAGCTCATTCAGATTGATGCTGGTGGAATCAGGTATTTTTTTTATATAAATATAAAAAATTCTTTTAAAATAATTTTATTAATATATAAATTTAGAAAAAGTTTGTTTGGTTTTTCAATAATATACCTATATTAAATTAATAAATATATAACTTTTTTATATTTTTTTTTTAAATAAAAATCAAGACGTTATTTAAAATCTCATCAAAATTTATTTAAATCTTCATTTAATTTTTATGAGAAAATATGAAAATTTAAAAATTATTTTTCATTAAAAAGTAATTGAAATTATTATCATTATCAGATTTTTGCGTGCATTGATAATTTTTATTTAATTTAATTTTTTATATCGCAAAAAAGGCGCCAACAATTTGCATCAATCATCAACTCGACAAAATGTTTTTTTTTTTAAATAAATTATATAAAATAAAATAAACTCACCGGAGGATGCTTATGACGCCATGTGCCCCATCGTGCTCTACGTGATCCTCGAGATCCTCGTGAATTTTTTGGCATTGTTTTCTTCAATATTTTTTTAACCTTTAAAAATAAAAAATTAAACTTATAAAAATTTTTTAAATTAAATTAATAATATATACTTATTATTATTGTATGATAAATTAATTAATTAATTAATTAATTACGACAAATTAACCGGGTTTGCACGTGTATTATTATTTTCATGACAAAAAAAAAAAATTTATATTTTTGATTGGTCAAAATAATATTACGAAGGATGCGCCAACTGCTGGACAGACATTCGCACTCGAGTTCAAGGAATCGATCCAAGAATATCATATATAGGTATGTACGTATATTTTTTTACACCCCCAAATAGCAACCCCAGAGATTTTATAATTTTTACAAAGTAAAAACATTACAGTATGTGTATTCATTGGTCACATGGTAACTTTTTCATTTTCACTTAATAAACCTGTGAAAGTGAAAATGAATTTTAAAACTTTTTCAAAACATTTGCTTTATAATAAAATAATATAATTATATAATTTTTGATAAATAGTTTAGTTAATTTACATTTTACATTTAACTTAATAAAATTCAATGAAATATTACCATTGATAAATAATTGTTTAAATTTAAAATAAGAAAAAAACAAAAATTTAATTTCAATTATATCAATTATAAATTTATATTAAAATTTTCAATTGGCATTAGTCTGTTAATGATAATAGACATGTTACTATTAATTAATGATCAATGCTTAATTAATCAAGAGATAATGACATTGCAACATTAACATAGTGATTTATCATAAAAACATCAATCAATATATTTAATATACCAACCTATTAATTAATTAATTAATGATTTATTATAGGTTTATTATTATATGTAATTTAAATGATAAATCATTTGATATCATAAACTTACATCTGGAAGTAGATCCAGGGTAATTGCTCCACGTCGTGACAAAACATATGGTGATAATTCAATGTCCAAGGGTAATATTGGTAGCATAACCATTATTATATATAATATTATAAATCTGTTGGATAAATTAATTAAAATTAAATAAGTACTTGTACTGATACATTTTTTTAATAATAATAAAATATTTTGTTGATACATACCGAGAAAAAAAAAAAAAAAAAAATACACAGATACTTTTTATCTATTGTGTAGAATGTTTTTTATTATTTAGTAGTTGTCATATGTTCTTAACAATATCAGATTGTCATTTTGCATCAATATTATATCTAATATGTATAAAATTTGTAAAAAAATAAATTTATTATATTTGATATTTGATTATTATTGTTGACAATTTGTTTTGATATTGTAAACATATGTACTGATGAAACTGATGGACATATCATAACCTCCAATTTTTTTTTATGCAATTTATAAATGACAAGTGTATAATAGTTAGGTAGTGTATACGTATTTTTTAAATAATTTATACTTTTTATATTTACAGTGTTAATCACATAATATTCAAGTTATAAATTAATAATAATTTTCACTATTTATATAAGATAAATATATACACACTTATAGGTATGTTGATGTTTTGTTAACACTTTTATGAGTATAATATTTACAAACATACGCACACAAACACATGCATATGAACAATGGTAGAAATATATATACGTCGCCATATTGGCTAAAATTGGCGCTATTTTATTTGAATCACAAATTGAAATACACATCAAAACATGATCAGTAATAATCAAAATTCGAATTCGTCAAATTTTTTTTGACAAAATAGTATCCTTAAAATATAATAATTCAATAAATTAAAATACTTGTAAAAAAATAAAAAATAAAAAAACAATCTGTAGTTGTATTATTATTCTGAAAATTAAGTTTTTTATTTATTAATTAAAAATATTCAAGTTGAACTTTTAATATCAATAGATTTTATTTTATTTTATTTTATCATTCAACTTAATATGCATAAATAATTAACAGTAAACAGAAATATTTCTAGTCTTCTTGAGTAAATTATATTAGCCAAATATAATAATAATCAAAGAGTTATTTAAACTTTTTTTGATTCCGAAAAAATTTTGAATTTTTTTTTAGGCAAATATAATAACCGAAAAAGTATTCAACTTTTTTTGAAACTAGATATATCGAAGTTTTAGGTCTCGAAATGATGATTTCAAATTGATTTATACATTTTTTTTAGGATCGATATTTTTTGATATATCGGCAATAACTTATCGAAAAAATTTCGAGATATATTAGGTTTTTAGGGCTTGAAAAAAGCTATTCGATAAGCTTTATACTTTTTTTTTTAAGACTGACATTTTTGAGATATCGATAGCAACACACCTTAAAATTTTTTTTTGGAAAAGGTTGGAATACCTCTTTGCTCATTCTATGTTCCTGATAAAAATCGAAGATTTTTCGAAAATTTTTAATACAATTTCAATTTTTATTTTTCGAAAAAATTTTAAATTTTTAATAGGCGAATATAACGAGTAAAGAGGTATTTGATTTTTTTTTTTGAAAAAATTTTAAATTTCTATTAGGCAAATATAATGACCGAAGAGGTATTCGATCTTTTTTTTTTTTGAAAAAATTTTGAATTTTCATCAGATGAATATAATAATCGAAGAGGTATTCGACCTATAGAAAATTATCAAAAGAAATTTAATAATGATAAACAAAAATTATTTAACGGTCGGTTAAATACCTTTTCACCTGTTTTATTGTCCTGTTATAATTTAAACAATTTTTGAAAAATAACTATTATTATATTTATTTTGAATTATTATAATATTCTTTCTATTGTTCAATTTCAGTTTAATAAATAAATTATTTAGTTTAATTACATCTTATCGACGTCGATTTTTAAATAATAATAATAAAAATTATTGCTTGTTTTATGTTATTCAACGAGCTAAAAGCGCATAATCTATCTCCTTTATTTAAAAAAATTGTTTATTATTAATTATTAGTTTATTACAATAATAAATTATTTTTAACATAACAATTGATGTACCAGCAGCAACTTTAACAAATAAAGTTTTTAAACCAACTTTGTTTAATATGATAATGTAAATACTTGTACAGCTGTTGCATTATTGCTTATTGTACATTTAATACATAATAAAAACATGCTATTACATATTTTATAATGAGAAATTTAAATATAAATTTTCCATTTGAAATATAATTATGAAGGATAACATATAAATATTGTAGTTAGATAGTACATATAATAATTTAAGGCTAAAAGAAATATGTATAAAAAAAAAAAATAAAAAACGACAAAAATAAATTGATAAACATTATTTTTTTATTTGATAATTTTATAAATTATTTCAAATGAAAGATACATGTTTAGTATTATAATATTAATTAATTAACTTATATATAATTGAACTTGAAATTATGAAGATATGAATGTTTTTTTATAAATCCAATAACATATACAATATCAACTGTAATCACATGTTCATGAAAAAAAATATATATATTATATGATAAATAATAATATAAAATTGATGTATGAAAAATGAGATTGATTATTATTGGAATCGATTGATGATCTTTATACATGTTGATAGTGAGTCATACGATCATATGTTATGCCCATATATCTTTTTAATGTCTGTCGTATTTCATTGACATCATCTTCAGTTACTTTTGTACGTTTAAGATGTAAACTCTTTAAACTTGGTAAATTTTCAACAAGATTATTCATTGAACTTCTGGTAATGTTAATGCAATTTGATAATTTTAATAAAGACAATTTTTCCAATTTTAAATGTTGAATTGATTCATCAGTAATATACTTAATATCTTTCCTATCACATGATCGAGGTGGTTCAAAAGTCAAACGTTGCAATTGATTTAAATTATTAAGTGCAATAACACCTTTATCTGTTATATATGTACCAGTTATAGTTAAATATTCCAATTTTTTAGCATTATTACTGAGATTAATTAAAAATTCATCTGTAACACCATTTATCCAAATAATGTCTATAGACTCGATTTTTTTTAAATTTCCAATTGGATACATATCGTAATTTTTATTGATATATAAATCATTTATCGAAGGATCTGCTAATTCTAAGTCAACCAAATTTTCTATTTGACCAATTGAATCAATTAATGATTGATTAACATCAAAACCCTTTATAAATAATGTTTTCAAACGAAATAATTTCGGAAACACCTAAAAAACATATTAACAAATAATAAAAATCTTTATCATAATTATTATATTATTTAAAATATTTAAACTTACCAAAGCCAATGAATCTGGTAATATACAAATTTGTTTTTCAAAATATGAAAGAAAAAAGACTTTCAATGTTCTATCAACTTGTTTTAATGACTCAACTAAAGTATCTGGTAGAGTTACGGTTTCACATTTCCATATAATTTCCAAATAATCAAGACGAGACATATTTGAAAATACATTATCGAAATCTTCACTTTTAATAACTTTAAATGTTATTACAAGGTCTTTAATATTTGGACAATTAGTTTTAATCAATGGCATTATATCAGACGATATATTCGAGCATATACTTAACTCTGTTAATCTATATCCACAGAATGTACTTATATAATTAAAAATTTTTAATATTTCAGGATTGCTTTCAACTGAATCTTGATCCCAGTCATCAATCATAAAATGTTGTAAGTTTGACATCATTAATTTATTATTCAAATCACTGCATACTGAAAATTTAATTATAAGTATATATTAATTATTTATATTTATTATTTAAAATTGAATTGTCAATAAGGCTATTTACACATTTTTATTAGTTTTAGCGTGGTATCATGCTTGTAAGTTAAAATTATCTAAAACAACATTTTAAATCTATTTTAAAAACTACAATATAAACTTGCAAATGCCACGCTAAAACTACGTGAAAGAAAAAAGGTATGAATAGTCTTAAATATTATTTTATTTAGAGTTGAATTCATTACTTTTTTTTAATACTGGTTTACTTTTAAATAGTGGTTGCAGACGGCCAATTCTTAAAAGTTTCCTTTCTTTTTCATTGATGGAATATTTTACAATTTTCCTCTGATTGTTATTAATATTAACATTATCACTATTATCACAAGTCATCATTTTATTATCTGAAGATACATTTTTTGGTGTTATAACCTATATGATAAATTTAATTTAATTAAAAACCAATAATAATACAGCAACTAAATATAATTAACAAATTATACATCAAATTTCTAATTTTCATTATAAATTTGATGAAAAATATTATAGGTACATAAGTAATTTAATGAAACTTACTTTTTCTAGTGATACTGAAGAAAAAGTTTCACGCAATTGATCCTCGTTTTCCATAATCTCCATATTTTATGTTGATCTGTATACAAAATAAAATAATATAAAAAAAAAATTAAATTTTATAATTTATTTAATCGAATTTAATTTAATAATATATTAATTATATTTATAAAAAAATTTTAATAAAAATAGAAAAAGTATGATTTAATATTTTATTAATTAAGTATATACCTGTTTTTCTTTTTTTCTGTTGAACTTTGCAATGCCTAATGGCGTCTAATCTCTCTAAAAGCCACGATGCAAAAGAATAATTATAATCTTAATATTGCATTGCGAGGTCTTTGTTGGCCAAAACTTGTTGGTAGCTATTCTTGACTCGATTATCCCACCTACACGGGATAACATGAAAACGCCTGAAAATGATTAAGTCGTTTGATGTAAACCATTGAGAAGGATACAAATTAAGCTAAAATTTTCATGTTTTGCGACAAAAAAGTTATCCCAGTCGCTCGGGATAACTTGTGGATTGTTGTGGTTTGTGGATAATCGAGTCAAGAATAGCTACCCTGGGTGATGGACAGTGTTGGGTAGGTTGGGTAGTTATACGACGATTTTTAGGTTTAATACTTTCATACCGGTATTATACGATTTTGGCGGTATAATACTGGTATGAAAGTATTAAACTCAGAAACGCTACGTATTTCCACTTTAGAGCTTTTTTTTTTTCCACTGAGGGCGCTTGAAAAAGTTTGTGTCAAACTTCTAAGATTGGATTTTGGATATAATTCATGACTGGAGAGCTTATATATTTTTGCTCTGTCCAAGACAAGAAGTACATATTTATGATACTGAAAATTTAATTATATAAGTATATATTAATTATATTTATTTTTTTATTTTTTTTATTTAAAATTAAATTGTAAATAAGGCTATGTGAAATTGGAAACGCAATAGCAAAATTTATTTGAAATTTTGATAATAATTATTTATATTATGTCTTAATTAACAATATACAAGTACTTATGTGATGATAATTTTAAATTTAATTATGTAAATTATTTCTTATTTATTAAATATTATATTTAAAATAAAATATGTCATATCTTATATCAAATAAAAAAAAAAAAACAATTAAAAATTAATATAACAATAACGTTTATTATGACGATTATATCGTCATGTTGATAAAATTATCAAGTACAAAATTTGGCTTTGCTTACATAATAGGACGCACAATCAATCAGTCTCCAAAAATGTACTTGTTAATAAATTTACATGTTGATGAATGTATTGTAAAAAATTAAATTAATAATAATATATAGTATAAATTTTATTTATTTTATAAATTGCACCCTCATTGTGGGTTTTTTTTTTTTTTATCAATTTTTATTTTCTTTCATTTTTCAATTTGAATATTTTTCATACTTATGCATCAAGATAATTTCTACAATCTAAAATGGGCATCATCAATATTATTATTATTATAATCAGAAGTATCAATTTGTTATTAATAATAACCCAATTCATTATTAATATCTTTTCAAAAGATTTAATTGACCTACCTATCTATCTAATATTATTTATTAACAAATATTTATGAATTATTATGGCAACTGTCAAGTAAAACCGACCAGGGTCGTAAACTATATGACAAGAGAAAAAATAAAAAAAAAAAAGAAAATGAAAATGAATTAATTGTTATCTAGTTTAAATATTTAACTGTGCCTTTTGTATATATAATAAAAATGATATGAATTGAATGACAAGTAATCATATGTTGTTGTTGTTGTTGTTGTTTTTTTTTTTTTTTTTTTATCAACATAATTGCATGATAAAAAAATTTGGTTGGTTTTTATTGATGAAAAATTAATGATTATTTTGCACTGTCTATTTCAAAATGAATCATCCATCATCAAGGCAGACGAGTTTCTTGAATCTGGTGATGTCATTGCATGATAACGTTTACGTAAAATTTCTTGTAAATCAGAGCAAGGACTATTTTCACGTTTAGCAGCACGTAATGGACGTCCACCAGGTGATCTATATAATATATATATATATATATTTTTATTAGCTGAATAATTTAATAATATTAATAATATCAATTACCTTTCAACTGGTTTTAATTTAATTTTATCAATATCCTTGAGCATATCACCCATTGACTTTTGTGCAATAAGTGGTTTTTTACGTTCTTCTAATTTGTGATCTTGTAAACTTGATCTTCTGGCAATATGTGGTGTTGATGGTGGTGGTAATGGTGGAGGTGGTGGTGGTGGTATTGGTTTATTTTTTATTATTTTATTATTATTTGAATTACCATTTGACATTGATGATGATGATGATGATGATGTTGAAGAATCTATTAATTTGAAATATTATTTATTTATTTATTTATTTATTATTATTTATATTATTATTATCATCTGATTAATTGTCTTACATGGTTGTTTGGTAGATGTTGATTTAACAATAACTGACACTTGTGACCTCAATTCTTGAAGCTCTTGTTCTAATGCTAAAAGACGTATTTCTGATCCAAAACTAATTGGCTCTAATAAATCTGGTTTACTTCCAGATAATCTACCACTAATTAACATTAAAAAAATAAACAAAATTAATTAATACTTATTAGTTTATCATTATTAATAAATAAAATAAAATAATTACTCATTAAAATCAGATATTGTTCCATTTTTTTCTTCACTAATCATTGAATTTGTCATGGAATGTAATGATGTTACACTGACATATATTTTTGGTGGTGGTGCAATTGGTAAAAATGAACCGATTCGTCTTACAATACTTCGTCTTTTTCCACATAATTTTGGTACATCACCCATCTAAAATTAATCAAATATTAATATCAAAATTAATAAAATTTAACAATCAACTAACAAATTAAAATACTCAATTTCATATAGGTATAAATATAAATGGATATATCTATCCTATAAAATACTAAATACAAAAATAACTCTTAAATATGGGAAGTTGGCCAACAGCTGACGACAGGTTGTTGAGCCAAATACCATTCTACAAATATTTTATATTTTTTTTTTTTTATTCAACAAATAATATTATAATAATGTTAATAAATTAATTTTATATTAAAAGATGAAAATAATAATTTACCTTAGGTTATTATATCTGTTTATACAAATAGGCACCCCTATATTATTATTATTATTATTATTGTTGTTTTTTGTTGCAACTCTTCAAATCAAGAATATATATTTAGGTATAAGATTTATTATTTATTTTCTTTTAAACTCAAATAAATATTTATTGCAGCGTTATTTTAAGCACAGAAAAAAATATATAATTAATAATAATTGTTAATTGTATATCTTAGATGTATTTTATATTTTTATTAAAGAATGAGGCTATGATATATTGCACCATCAGTTTCACAATTTTAGCGTGGTATCAGTAGCGCCATTTTTAATACCGCCATTTTATATCGCTAAATGAAAATTGACACTAATAAAATTTACATGAAAATAAACATTATTATTTAACGTGACTCCAAAAAAAAAAAAAAAAAAAAAAAAATCAATACATAAACATAATTATAATAATCATAATAATAATAATCATCATCATCGTCATCTTGCATATATGTACAGTAGATATCATCATCATCATCATATAGGCATATAAGCATATAGGTACATATGATAGGTATACCTATACGCAAAATATATTATTCATTCTGTGTTTTGAATTGACAGCTGTCAATTGTCGTGAATAACAAGTGGCAAAATTTAATAATAAAAATTATCAAAACAATAATCAAAACCTATAAGTATAAAAATAAATAAATAACATTGTTTTACATTTTTAATATAAAAAATTAAATATAATAATAATAATAATATCAACAACAGTCTTAACTCATTAGTTGTTGGTTTTTTTTTTAAATTTTATTTTATAATAAATATACCTATAGGTAAGTATATCTTATATATTTCAATCAAAGTGAGTCATCAATAGGTAGATATACCCAATTGCCAATTATAGATTAAAAATATAAAAATAAATAAATATATAATAATATCTACAAGTATACAATTATACCTACATTTTATTTATTTTTTTTTTTTAATTTTTTCTTTTTAGAACAGTCACCTTTTTTGGCTTAAAAAGTTGGTTAATTAGACATCCTATCATATAGTTATACCAATATATATTTTATTTTTTTTAAATTTTATTAATTATTGATAAATTGTTGACGAGCTAACAAAAACATCCAACCAAGTCTTTTATTCAGATGTCTCAATATTTTTAGTAAGCTTTATTATTTTATTATTATTTTATTATTATTAAAAATATAATTATAGGTATATTGCCTTATCAATATATATTATTATTATTATTTATTACAATATACATATATTTATTTTATTCAACAGTGACATTACCGGTATGGCGTCAAGTTCAGTTAGCCAAGAAGATTTTGATAATGATTTTGAATTAAATTCAAGAAGATCAAGAATAAGAACAGCTCGTGCACGTATTATACCACCAAGAACTGGTGATAATATTACAACTATTAATTTTCAAAGTATGTTGATAATTTATATATAATAAAAAATAAAATATTTAATTATAATTTTATTTATTTAGAAAATAATATTGATGGAGAAGATCAGGGTGTATTTGAATCTGGAGCAACAAATGTATTGCCAATTGATCATGATAATCAACAAAACAAACCAATAATGAGAAAACAAGATAAACGTGTAACTGGTCGGTAAGTAATATTCATATATACAAATTAAACCACAAAATAATAATATTTATATAAGTATACGCAAGTTGGTATATCTATAGATTTAAATATGATTCATGTCAGATGAATGATGAATCATTTTTTTTTACTTGCCTCTTTTTATATATCTTTATATCTTTATATCTATATATATATATATATTTATATAGCTATACCTCCCACCTAATATACAGCTAATGTGGTTCTAGTGTATCTAGTGTCGTATCCTGTTTGCACAGGCCAACTCATATCAACAAGGGCAAACAGCAAAGAGATCGTAGAAAATTAAGAGAAAAAAGAAGAAGCACTGGTGTTGTACATCTACCATCAACTGAGGTATTTAATAAACCATGAAAATAAAATATAATTGTTATAAATGCATGGTTTATTATTATTATTATTATTATAAAAGATAACATGGAGATAAGGTTTGATTCATCATTTTTATTGTTTTATTATCCTTTTTATTTATATTTTTATTAATTTTTAATAATAATAATAATAATGTTTGAAAATTGATATTATTTATTATTCTATTAATAAAATTTGGATATCGTAGAGTACAGGTGGTAGTACTGGTGAGGATGAGGAAGAAGTTGGTGGATCATGCATTGAGACTAAGCACAATACTCATCATAATGAATTTCTCGATCATGATTTAATGGAAGTAAGTTTTTGGTTTCTTTTTTTTTTTTTTTTTTTTTATTTATTTATTTTATTTTATTTTAAAATAATATTGCCAGGTTAGCAGATTGTTACGAGCTCAGGCAGATAAATTTTATTTTTTTATTTTATTTTTATCAATAATTTAAAATTATTTAATAAATTTTTTATTATTATTTTTGTTGCAGCAAAGAAATACCAAGGTTTATACACAAAGAAGAAACAAAAGGTAAAATTTAATGTTTATTTATTTATTTATTTATAGAAAAGAGAGTGAAAGAGAAAAAGAAATTTATTTTAATATTAAAATTTTAGTCACTCAGATTTAGAGGCAGATGATGAAGAATTTGATTCATTAAATCAATCAGACAGTGTCAATCAATCTGATCATGGTAATCATACAGCACAAGTTGATACAATTCCACCAAGACCAAAAACATCAACACCAACTGGTGATAGTACTCAAGAGGTAATTAATAATTATTGCATTTATAAAAATACTTGTATTATATGTATATACTTATTATATAACTAATTTTTTCAAACAGTTGATTGAACATGCACATGCTGAAAATAGAAGACTTCGTGCTCTTTTAGAAAATCAAGATCAAAAAATACTTGCATTACAAACAGAATTATTGCAACAACAACAAGAAATGACAATGGAACGTGAAAGATTACGTGAAGAAAATGCAGCTCTTATAAGGGCAATGGCTGCACTTGCAAGTAATTAAATTACTATTAAAAAAAGTCAAAATATTTAAAAATTTCAATATTTAAAAATATATATAATTAATAGACATAATATATTTAGATTGTAATTTGATTGAAAAATTTTATTATTAATGTTTAAATATTGACGATTAATCTGTCAATTAAATTTATATAGTTGTTTTTTTTTACCTTAAATTTTTTGAGTCTTTTTTTTTTTTTTTAAATAAAATATATTGACATTTACACTTGTGTGAATTTAAAATAAAATGTTTATTGATCAAATTTTTTCAAGTATTAGAGACTGATTCAAGCTGAATATTATATTCAATATTTATTTTTATGTATCAATAATAATAAATTGATGATGATAATTATACTGAAAATATAATAGTAAATAAATAGTACATACAATTGGGCCTAATTATTTATGAAAGATAACTTGATTAATAATTATAATAATAATTGAATTATGTACATAATAAAAACATGTAATTATTATTTTATAATATTATGAATTTTAATGAGAAATACAAGTAAAAATTTTTCATTTTAAAAAATAAATATGCAGGATTAAATAAATATTGTATCTGAGACTGAAAAAATGTGTGTAAAAAAAAAATATCAAGTAAAGATATAATATGTTTAACTCAAAAATATGTACACAATCAATAATTGTTATGTTTTAATAAAAAATTAATAAATTCATGTCGATAAATTATATCACTTATTATTTGATTTTATTCAATAAATTTTGCATTATTAACTGTTATTTCTATTATATTTGGGTAGACATATAATAACACTTGAATTTCTTTTATATATTCAAAAATGAAAAATAGGCTTAGAAAAATTCACAGTTTGAGACTAAATTTGTTATTGTTATATTCTTTGAAATAAAAATTTACTTTTTCATTCAAGTGAAGAATGGAAAACTGTATAGAAAAAAACACCTGGAAAAATGACTTTGTCTATTAATTTTTAAAATATATTTGGTGTGTTGAAAGAAAATATCCCATGGTTAAATTATTTATCTCATCTTTGCAATGTTAACGGTGTTTTTAATTATCCCATCAATCACGTAGAAAATTTAATATTCAATTGAAATACAAAGAAATTAATTTTTAAAATTTTTATTGTTAATTAATATTAATTGTAAGTACACACACTGTACACATACTTTTTTTTTTTTATGTTGCAAATAAAATGTTTTAGCAATGACCAGCAGATGGAACTGATTCCACCCTTTTTTTTTTTTTTTTTTGTTATCTTTTAATTTTTTTTTTTCGATTAATTATATCTATAATTGAACACTTGTGTATATATTTATGTACATAATTTTACCGGTTTTATTTGTCACAGTAGTAATTAATTTAAAAAAAATAAATAAATAAAATGGCTACTCATTGTTTTATATATCCATTATTTTTTTTAATTATATTTGCTATTGTATCATTATTCAGTTGGGTATGTAATGATAATAATAATTTTTTAAGCTAGATTAAACAATATGAATATATAGTTAATAATTTATATTTTTAATAAAAGATGTGGCCATCAATTGATCCAATGTTTCATTGTCAATATAAAAAATATTCAGCAACATGTTACAGAGTTATTAATGATTGGAAAATTCATGGAAATGGTCTGTATAATTATTTATTTATTTATTTATTTATTTGCTACTAATATGTATTTATAATTTAATTATTTTTTTTTTTTTTAGTATCTACTTTTATTGAATACAGAGAAAAAAATGAATCACTATCAGTTAATTTAATGTGGGATCAAAATGTTATTTACAATGAAAAAATAATAGAAAAAGATATTTATATAAAAGCTGAAATTGATGTTACTTTAGCTACTTTAGTAACATTTCATTTACATAATATATCAACAACAACAACTGATAAATTTAATTTATGTATTGAAATAATTGAAGTAATTTGTTGGATAAATTTTAAACATGATGCTGGTTGTATTAACTTTCCAATAAAATTATTAACAGATAATTCAATTTTAATTAAACCAGATTATCAATTTGATAATTTTTCATTAAAAAATGATAAAATAATATTAAATTTTGTAATAACATTATTTGTAACACCGTGTTTAGTAACTATGGTTTTTTTTATAAAATTATTTTATAAAAAAAAATTATCACAAAGAGAGTATGATAATGATGACCAAGTTTTATTTGCTGATGAAATTTAATTTATATCTTATGCAAATATGTAAACTTGTAATAAATAAATAAAAAAAAAAAAACAATAATCAGTGACTAAATATAATTAAATAAATAAATAATTTGTTATTAAAATAAATCATCAAATAAACATTTATTATTTATACTTATTTGCAAATTACAAATTGATTATTATTAATTGATGAAACAGGTACTGTGAACATATTTTTGTCCTGTTAATATTTATTTAATTATAATGATAATGATGATGATAATATATTTTTTATACAATTTTTAATTCATTCCATAATATTATTTACAGTTCACACAGGCTATTGTACAATTATTCGTTTTTAAATTAATAACATATGTATTATTTAATTATTATTTTTTTGTTTTTGTTATTTATACAACATGTACAATCAGCAATAGCATTTAAAATAACATAATGCAACATCATAACGAGCAAAGAGTAGTACATATTATACTTTATGTTGTATATAAATAATTAATACTTTAATTTCGTATAGGTATAAGTATATTTATAATTTATTTTTTTTTTTAAATTTCATGAAGAAAAAAAGGCGATATTCTGATATGTTACTCTTTTAAATTATTATTATATATTTTGTTACAGAAATTATTGTCATTTTTTAAAAATTTTTTTCTCGAGGTTCAAAGCACTCGAGCCAATTATTTATTATGATGCCAAAATTGGCCAATAAGTCTCCTTTTCAAAAATAATTAAATTATAATAATAAACATACATATTTTCATCAACATCAAGACATCAGCTATAAATGGCTTATTATTATAATATTTTTGGTTAACAATTTATATTAAATAATAATATTACCAAAATGTTTATTAAATATAATAACTGATTATCTCAAATTATTTAAATTCTTAAATTATAAAAAATAAAATTAATGTATTATTATTATTATTATTATTTTAAAACAAATTGATGATTTAAAAATTAAATTATTATTTATAATTTATATTGTTATTTTTACATTTTAATTTGGCAATAAATTCAATTTATTTTGCCTCATTTATTTTTAAATCACCTGCATGTTTTTATATATTTATTTAATTTATTCCAACAAACGACTAGATTACGATAATTTTTCAATTTTTTTAAATATTGTTTGTTGAATAATTATTAAAAAATCCTTTAAATGCTATTAAAAAAAAAAAGAAACAAATTAGTTGAGGAAGTTTAGAAAATCAAAATCAAAATCAAAATGTAAATAATAATAATTTAATAAACATTTTTTTGTTATAGAAATTAAATGATTAATTTAAAATAATAATAAAATTCTTATAAACTAACTTTCATCTTAAATATATTTTAATTAATAAACGTATTATTGTTGTTGTTGTTTTTTGTTGTTTTTTCTTTTTAGGTACACACACATTCTCTCTCGCTTTTATTTTCTATTTTTCTATTTTCTCAATATAAGTACTCGTCTAACGTAATAACCCGACGTACATACATACATTATTATTATTATCATAATTATTATTGTTAATGTTAATTATTTATTTATTTTTTTTTTCTTTTGCCGTTAATCGATAATCAAATTATGATGATTTTTTTTTTAATACAATAAAAGTCTTTAAATTGTTGAGGTTAAAATTAATAAACAATTAAATATATTTACTCAACTATATTTGTGCATTTTTTTTTTTAATAATTTCAAGACCAACAAAAAGGTCTATCTCTCTTTCTCTCTCTTAACAGCAGTTTATGATAATAATTATAGTTTCACGTATTTACATCCTCATCAATTAACATTTATTTTATTTTTTTTTTTTTTAAATTATAAGCTACCTTGTTTTTTTTAATGCTTCATCAACAACAAATGTTTATATTTAATATTACTTATATGCATCCAATTATTTGGAAGAGAAAAAAAAAAAAAAAACAATAAATAAAATGATAATAATAATAATAATAATAATAAAAGTCACATTTTTCGATATGTTAATTATAATTTATCAATAATAATAATATTAATATTTTAAACACTCCAACCAGATGTTACTTGTTCATTATATTGTTGATGATTTTTTCTATACTGATTAAATGTATTTAAATCTTCAAGGGTATTATTTGTATCTTGTATTTTTAATGCTTGTTGAAGCTCAAATAATTGTCCCATAAAATTAAAATTTGGACTTATAATTGGTCTTGCTTCCTTAACAAAACTGTATGCATTTACTAATGATAATTCTTTGTGACGCATAACATAAGCAATTGTTATTGTTGCACTTCTTGATATACCAGCTTGACAATGAACCAAAACAGTGTCACCACATAATCTTGCATCCTCTGTAAAAATAATAAATTAATTATAAATTTAATTAATTTCAATTGAATAGCTCAATAATAATAATAATAATAATATATTTATTTAATTTATGGTTGCAGTAGCAGTAGCAAATACATATTAATATTATTTTATATTTAATTTTTTTTATTTTTACAATTAAATTGTTGGCTGAATAAATAAATGCTCTTGTAACCCTAAACAGGCCATTGTATATTATTATGAAATAAATAAAAATAAATACAAATAAATCCAAATAAATAAATAAATATAGGGGACGACAATGCTATCGTATATAACACGGTGGTATGCTATGAGTCATTTTTAAATGTACATTTAATTACAGCAAAGTCCAAGCTATACTCAACATACAAAATATTATTATTTATTTTTTTTTTTTTCAAATATATTTATTTATTATTATAACAAAGAAAATTATTTTATCATTATAATTCCGACTCGACAACTTTCACAATTTTATTACAATAAATTATTCTCTCCAACATCCTGCTAAAATATGATTTATTATATATTATATTTTCATCAAACAAGTATATCATAATATAATACCGTCTATTTTGATAATGAAATAATAAAAAAATTACGTTAACATAGTTGCATTGGTTTTATAACGGAAATGGTACATAATCAGTTGTATCCGGTGGACCATTGACTGTGTATGGTATATATGTGTATATATCATATGATATATAACATAAATGCATACATGTTATAACAAACATCATTTAATACAGGGGAGATACGCGTATTAGGGGAGGAAGAAAAAAAAAAAAAAACATTCCCATTCATGAAAACGTATGAGTCACACGCACAAACTCAACGTCCTTTTCTTTCATTTTTTATTTGCCTACTTTTTTTCCCTTATGTTATGTTATGTTATAGGTATAGGTATATCAACTGAACAGCTCCAGCTCCAACACCACCATCAACATCAACAACATCAACATCACCCAGTTTTTGATCTTCTTGGTGTATTCATGTGATGTGAGTACATACCATACAGTGAGACCCTATTTCTTTTTACTTTTGTTGCCAATGTGCAACTGGTGGAATTTAAGCAACAATTTTTTTTTTTTTTCTTTAATTTTTTACTTTATACTTTCTCCCCTTTGTATATTATTATATTTTTTAACCGTCAAGAGAACCCCATAATAAAAAAAAACAACCCCTAAAATATACTACACTGCTGTGCTCTTCAAGTATTATAATTATAATAATTTAAATTTTTTTTTTTTTTTTTTTTTTCATTTATTCAACCAATATTATAATAAAAAATTTCAACAGGTCAATCAGAGCGTAAAAAAAAACAAAATGGTTGATTGATTGATTGATTATTTAAAAATAAAAATAAAAATAATTACCAATAAAATTGTAGGCTTGTTCAAAGTATTGCTTGAGATTTTGTTGACTAGAATCAGTTGCTGGTAATTGTAAATATTTAATACCACTTTCTTCGTGATAACCAGGTAATTGTGATGTTACATTTAAAACTCTTGTTGCTTTTATATTTTTTAATGTATCAATATTGGCAGCATCTCTACCATTTCCAAGATATAAAAATGGTAAAATACGTGATGCTGGATGTGAATCAATATCATATTTTGTTAAACTTTGTTTATCAACACCACCATTATTATATTGTTGATTATTTTTTATAAATGCACAACCACCAGCATTTGCATTGCTGTCATATGTTGATGGACCATTTGGTAAACCAGAATTTTCATCACGCAGTGTTGCTTCACATAAATTTGGATGACGATTTTGAAATTCCTTATGACCTCCTATTAAAAAATAATAATAAACACAATTAATTAGTTTATTGTTGATAAAATTTTATGATGATGATGATGATGAGTATGTGTATTTGGATAATGATGGAATCGTATTTCCAGGAAGTTGGGACTTGATGATGTCATTGAGAACCCTGTGTGTATTTATCCTTTGAAAAAAAAAAAAAAACGAAAACGAAAACCAAACGTAAAGAAGTAGTAGAGAAAAAAAAAAAAAAAAAAAAAAACAATAAAACTACAGGAATATTCTGAGAAATACAAGGTGAAATTATAAATTATGGATCTTGTCGTTTAAAGATCATCAAGAAAATTTTTCAAGGTTTATGAAATAAAAAAAAAGAAATTTTTTTTTTTCCAACGGAATTGTGCCACCTACCCCAGGTTTCCACGTTATCGAAGGGCACCAGCCTCAAAAAAAGACAGGGTGGCTTTCTCATTCTCATTATTATTTTTATTTTATTTTATTTTATTTTATTTTCAATTTAAACTACAAACAACACAACACCAGTTATTAATAAATTATAGGTTATTAATTATTTATTTTCACTAATTTAATTTAATTAAAATATAAATTGTTTTTTATAATTTAAACAAAAAAAACACTACGTTTTATTATTCAAATTAAATTAAACTGGTTTAATTGTTGATGATGTTGATAATAATAAATTTTACAACATAAATTTTAACACAAGTATAACGTATGGTTTCACAAATGCGACTGACCGACAAATCAAACAGCAATTCAACACGCAGTGTATTCACACGAGACCCCGTGAGTGACTCACCATACTCAATTTTCATTGGATATTTTATTTTGTGTGACGTCACAGTGGGGAGAATTGAATAACCGAACATGAACGAACATTTACGAATGCATATAAATATATATATATATACACTATATATGTATTCGCGTTTGTTCGCGCTTCTTTTTCTCCGGCTACTTTTTTTTTTTCTTTCTTTCTATTATTTATTTATTTATTTATTTATTTATTTAATTTAATTTATGTTTTTCAGAGTTTTTCAGTCAAATAATTTGTACAAATTTAATTTAATTTATTAATAATTTTATTGATTGCAACTTTTTTTGAATATACTTACATTAACAGGTTGTTGTTGCATATTTAATATTTTTTTTTTTTTTTTTTAAATTCTATGAAAAATTACTCATTTTTTATTTAACATGAGTAATTGAATATATACCAATAAAACAATTAAGTATATATAGAAATTATTTATTTACACCAAGGATAAAAATATTTGTCATGATTTAATAACACCTTTGATGATAATTATTATAATCAACAAATGAATGAAAAAAAATTAAAATATTAACAAAAGAATTATATTTTTTGAAAAAAAAAAAAACAATATAATTACTGTATATTGTTTTATAAATTATATAATTAGGTATACATGTAGTTATATACACACCCAAAAGATGATTATTGGAAAAAAATTAAATATATATATACACTTGTTATTATTAATATAAATAAATTTGATTAACAATCAAGTGTTCTGTCTGTTGTCAATTATTACGATATTTCAAATAATTTATATATAAAAAAAATAAATATATATGACTCATATAAATGACCAATTATGTATATGTTATTTATTTTTGGGTTTGTCATAAATAAATTAATAATGAGATTAATAAATAAAAATTATAGTGAAAAATGAAAATGATATATTAAAAACATCAATAACATAATGTAACACATGAATCTGACTGCGAGTGTAATTTATTTGTTAATTTATTTACTTATTTAATATAATAAAATAAAAATAATGTTTATTTGATATTTAATTTGGTATTGAGTGTGTTTAATCAGAAAGACGCCTTTGACACGCTTCATGTTCACACATATTATATATATATACCATATATACCATACCTATAGCTATTTGATTATCATATATGATAATATGATGATGCACACCAATATTACATAAGACAAAATATATATAACAGGGGGTTGATGATTATCATTGTCATTATTATTATTATTATTATAATACAGGGGATATATTATGAGTCATCGTAATCGGTTTTGTGGTTGATTTATCTAACTTGCATTGGGGTCCATCAAAAACCATATTCTTTTTTTTTTTTTTTTTATCAAAAAATATACATTGTATATAAGTACCTAACATAAATGTTTTTTATTCTTTAATTTTAATTTTATTTTGACGTCATTTATTATATTAAACGTGTGAAAATGTACGTCATTGACTCGTGACAATGTAAAAAAATAAATAAAAAATATTTAAAAATTCAATATAATTATAAAAAAATGAAAACTATTGACAATTTTTTTTTTCTTTTCTTTTAAAAATGATTCATATGAACAAAAAAAAAAAAATTAAATAAATAAATAAATATGATTCATTGTGTATTTATTTGATGGAATCATTAGATTATTATATTCCAGACATGGAATATTACAAATTAAAAACATTGAGTCATTAAAAAAAATCTGATAATAATATATTTATTAAACTGTGTCACTATTATTTATTTATTTATTTATTTATTGCATCTATTTGGGTATTGTAAAATGTATTTTAAAATTTCACCCCCAGGATTGTTATTATAATTAAATTAAACGACACACATCGACGTGGTTGGTGATGATGATGATGATGATGGTGGTGGTCCATGAATAGACAAAACACATATCCAGAATATTTGGTGAATCATTATTTGAGTTTTAATGTTAATCTTTAACATTAATGCACATTCCAGTTAAAAAATAAAAAAATAAATGAAAATTCCAGAGCATTTATCTTTTCTTTTCTTTTTTTTTTAAGTTTATTTATTTTATTTATTTCACGTATTTTATATTTTTCGTGTGAAGGTCAGTCAGATCACCAGGAGGTGATTCACATTAAAACGATTATACAGAGTCATTCCTTTTACGTGTCTTTGCATTAACACATACAATAGACAGCACGTGTCTCCTTTTTTTTTTTTCATCTCTTTATTTTTTACTACTATCATATATTATTTGCAAATTTACACACATTCAACTTGTTAAAATTAAGGTACATACATCATCATCATCATCATCATCATCGTGGTGTTGATAATTATATGTATTTTTTCATCATAATAATAATTTGTTTGTTTTTTGTTTTTTTTTTTTTTTTTTTTTGTATAATGACTGGAAAAATTTTATCAAAAAAATTTAGATTAGGTCATTGATGATTCATCATATAGCTATTTCCATAAATAGATATAGATATATATATATTTTGTCTATTATTATCATTTTTGTTAAATTTAAAATGCATTTAAAAATAAAAGGGAAATTGTTTATTATTATTATTATTGACAATATTATTATGATGTTATAGTTGGAAAAATATTAAATAAAGAGTAAAATTATTGTCCATTAAAACGAGTTTGTATGTGTATATATATTTATATATATATAAACTATATCTTTATAGTGATTTAAATTGATCGAGGAAGTGAGTGGGTTGTCATATGGATTAATGAAAATGGTTGTACATAAGGCTCAACGAACGACAGCAACATATTATATATATATGATAAAAAGTAAAGATTATATTATTATTATTATTATATTAGTATATATATAGGTATAGGTATATAACATAAATAATACACGATATGATATGATAGAATGGTAAATAAAATACGAGAGAGGCAAGTCCTGAGGACGCTGGCAAGGCCGAGGAAACATATAGACAATATTGTATGACTATAATACGACTACGACTACGACGACGACAGAACCAAATGCGAGTTAAATGACTGTACATCAAGGAATGCTGTTCAACAACAAATTCAATAAATTATTATATTATTTTTTTTCAAAATAATTTTACAGTTTTATCATGTTAATTGTATTATGGCTGCAATCAATCTCAAATTTTATTTTTTCCTTTTTTATAAAAATAAATTTTAGTTTTTTTTTATGTCTATTTTGTGATAAAAATAACAAAATACATGTATATCTGATTTGACAGGGCCCTAAGGGGAAGAATGAATCATCAAGATAATGATAATGATGATGACGACGACGACGACGACGACAACAAAAAAAAAAAAAATACTTTTAGCCCTGATAATAATTATATCACGATATTATTATTATTATTATTATTATTTAAAAAAAAATGTAATTTATTTTCAATAATATATCAAGTACATATTATAGCTATATACCTACATGTATAATTATCATTCGTTTCGCTCTGTTGGATATTTAGTGAAATTTAATGAAAAAATATAAATAAATAAATAAATTTAGTTTCGAAACTATATAAAATAAAAAAAATGTATATTGTCAATATAATAATAATAAATAACAAAAAATTATATTAACAATTGAATATAAAAAAAAAAAAAACAACAAGTGATGCGATTGTTGTTATATATTTGGCTGGTTGTTGGTGACTCACAGTGAAAGTAAGCTATAGTTAGTTTATGTACAAACCATAATATCATTGAGTCATTTATTCAACAACATCACTACTATATTATATATCATATATATATATTCACCATCATCCAATCTTACCATAGACAAAACTAGACACAAAAGAAATCAATCTATTGTTCAATATTTTCCCATGAAATCAAAAGACAAAAATGTCACGTAATTTTTAAATTTTCCCCTTTACTTGCATTTTTTTATTTCATTTTGAAAATTCCTTTAGAATTGCTAATTTTTTTTTTTTTTTTTTCATTTATAAAAAAATATATCCAAGAAAATTAAATGTTGTACCAGGTAAATTTAACATCAGTTTATTATAATACACTTGTCAATTGTAAACTCACGTTTATTTGTTTATTTTATATATATTTTAAAAATTCCTGAATATATAAATATAAAAATTTTTTTGAATATATCACTAAATTTGCATGTAACACAAAAAAATTACAGCTTAATATTTTGATATAATATAATAAAAAAATTATAATTATTAGCATAATCTTATAAAAGAATTGTTGGACAGAAATTTAGAAATCATGACGTGTTTTTGTAATAAAAAAAAAAAAAGGTTGACATATGGATAACTGGTAGTCATGAAATCACTGACAAAAAAAAAAAACAAAAATTTCAAGGATCTATTGTTGTTTGCTCATACCGACAATTGGATATGTATACAATTTGAAAGATCATTCATCTCATATCATATTTTGTCGATTTATATATATACTGCAGAGTGCAGAAGGGGTGTGGTATTTAAAATTCCACGTCATATGCACTTGGTATATTTATATATGAATAAACTACCCTTGAGTACCCCCTTTCTTCTTTTCTTCTTTCATCCCTCATATATATATATATATAAATAAATTTTTCTTTTATATGTATATATATATAATCAAATATTATTGGGGGAGTAATGGAAAAAAAAAAAAAAAAAAAAGGGTGGGTTAGTCATTGATACACTTAAAAATACATCTGATGACTCACACATAATAATAATAATAATAATAATAATAATTGTTATCAAAAACAGCTGACAATGAAAAATAATCATCATGCGTTAAATATTGTATATTAAAAATTAAATTAAATCATTTATTTACAGCAGCTTAAATTTATTAAAAAATAAATTTATATTGATAATATTTAAAAACTAAAAACAGTAATAAATTAACTTTTTTTTCTTTTAAAATTACACATGTATTATATTCAATTGTTAATTAAATGAACAAATTAAATTAAATAGAAAAAAAAAAAAAAAATTAGCTTTAATTTACCTCGAAATGAGTTGAATGAATTGAGTTGATGACATCAAAGTTTATATTTGTGTTTAATGGAAAATAACTAAGCCATGTTATATTATATTATATTAACATAAATATATATACAATACTGTATATTATAATTGACATTCTTACAGGTCAACTCAAACTCGATAAAGTTACATATTTTTTTTTTTTTCATTTATTTGATATTTAAATATTATGGTAATTATCATGTGAATTTATGAATGAATTTTTGTATACAAATTGTCTATATTTATTTATTTATTTATTGTTGATATTAATATATGTATGTATAATGCAATATTCTTTTGTTGGTTTTTTTTTTTATAATAGTGATGATGATGGTGGTGGTTATGGTATAATTTGTATGATATATTATAAATCGTGTAACCAACCAACAACAACTTGCCGGAAGTAAGTATTGATAAGAAAGACAGCAAAAGGGGACGCATCAATTTACTATTATATGTTATACCTATATTCCATAGCAAATAAAATAATTTATATTTTTTTGTAAAAAAAATCAAAATTACGATTAATCATGTTTATGCATTTAAAATTTTCCCCTTTTAGTTAAATATATATATATATATACCTGCTATGCTGTTTGGTTATCGCATATATATATTTTTAAATGAAAAGGACCAACTTAACTTCAAGTGGGATACCTGGTTTGGTATTAGTCATCCACCAGTATGGTAAAATGAAAAAAAAAATACATATAAAAATAAGTATCATATAGGCGTATATATGAGAGAGGGAAACCCTTTTGAAGACAGGTGTATTACAAGGTGGAAAATTATTTGGAAATTGAAAAAAAAAAAAAAAAAATTATATAAATCTATAAATATAAAATGTGTGTGGATATTAGTGGCAGTGCCAAGTTGTCTGTTTGAAACCCCTATATACAAATATACAAATATACAAATATATATATATAAATGCGGGGAAATGAAACACGGATGAGTCAGCGACGAAATGAAAATGAAAGCTATTTGAGTACTTATATTTATATTTATCCTATACACTCTATTTAAAAACTAAAAATTTAAAAAAAAATTAAAAATACCTAAATGCTGTTTTTTTACATGTTTTAAATAAAAAATAAAAAAAAAAACTTTGATTACATTTAAAATTGAATTTAGCCAAAATATTCAAAGTGTTTTGAGAGCAAGACATTCCCGGGTCAATCGTTCATGTGATGATGATTTCAGAATAATTGTTATACAACTATAATATATAATGGTAATTTTAATTTGTATATATATATATATACTTTGCAACACATATGTATACATAATGTACACATTGCCTTGATGGTGGTCTTATCTTTATACGCATATATATGCACGCATTAATTTACAAGTTATAGTTTAACATGCAAATCAAAAAAATAAAACTGAGATAACACAAATAGATATTTTAAATATATTTTTTTTGGCAATTTAAATTCAATTGCAGTTGCAATACGACAAAAATAAAATATATATATATATATATATATCAAACTTGTAGCCAATAATGCAATCATTCATGCAGCTAGCTATTTAATAAATTATATATAATTTTATGATTTATGATGAATGACAGATAAGTTTGCTCAACTAAAATTTACAAGACAAATGAATAGATAATTTGATGTGATGGTCTTTATATATTAATCATAAAATTCATTAGACAATTTATTTAGATATAGGTATGCGTTTATATACAATATTATAATAATATTTGGCATTTATTCAAATAATAAAAAAAAGTTCAATATATATAGGATATACTATAATAAAAATTAGGTCATTGCAGTCAGTCAGTCAGTCACCCACCATAAAATTATGTAAAAATTACCAAAAAAAAAAAAAAAATCAACAACAATCAAATAAAAAATTAAAAAATTAAAAAAATAAAAATAAAATAATTGTGCGCAAATTTAGCTGGGCTATTCACGTCGTCGTCATCTTTATACATTAATATATGACTCATTTCTATGAATAGAGTAGAGATCCCTACTACCTACCTTGCTAGTCCATCGCAATTTTTATTCCATTTTTTTATTTTTTCCCTTTTTCCCCCCTGTATTATCATCATCATCCATAATATAATAACAATTCAAAAACCCACTTGAACTCCCACTAAACACACACGTATGGTACACGCATATTTATGTTTCATCCGACAAACGTCCTTCATACGTACGCGTCTTATACATATAATAGGTGCGTATGTATATCATCATCAAATCATCATCAAATCATCTATTTATCTGCATATCTTTTCAAATAAAAATATAAAAGAAAATTTATTTCCTCAATTGTTATTATTATTATTATTATTTATAAACCTTGAATATAATAATTTAAAAAATGAAAATTTGTTTATGAAAATGTTGCCAGATAATATTGCATTTGTATATTATCATATGACAATACAAATGTGTTATAATACCTATATATATATATATTTAAATTAACCGAGAAAATATATATATATACGCATGCATGCAGTTGTTGTTGTTGTTGTTGTTGTTTATATTTATTATTACCACGTGCATCATCATACAAACGATATAGTAGCATAGAAATTATTTTTTATTTAATGAATTAATTAATATAGAAAAAAAAAAAACAACTTACCAAGAAGAAAAACTGGTACTTTATTGTCCTCAATTAATGCAGCCATCAATAAAAATAATGGACTTTTTGTTTGTAAATTATCAATATCAGTTGTTGATTCATCATATAATATAAAATCATGTAAATTTTTAACAACACATGTATCATTATCAAATTTTGATAAATCAGCAAGTACACGACGACTTTGTAATCTTCTTTTACATATACTTGCACCACAATTAAAATTAACAGCACCTTTTATATGATTCATATTGTAACTAGTAAAACCACGACAATCAAGTATCATAAAATTATTATTATTATTATTATTATTATTATTATTATTATTATCTAGTAGTGATAATTTATTTGCCAATTCATCAGAATTAATAATTTTTATATTATTTATAATTAATTGACGTTGTAATGTTGTATCTTCATTATTATTTGTTGGTGATAATAATGGATTACATGGACTTGATGGTAAACTTGTGGTCTCCAGTTTGTTGCTGTTTTTTTGTGGCAATATAAATGGAAATAAACTTGTTTGTCGACGATAATGTAAACGTTGATTACCACGATAATTTTGTTGACAAATATTATGTATATTTGTTGATGATGATGATGCTGATGATGATATATCTGATTGTGGTAATCCACTGTCAATACTTGTTGTACTGTTGTTTAAATTTAAACATTTTTTTATTGAATTATTATTATCAGTATCTAATAATGTTGTTGATGTTGTTGATAAAGCTGGTGATGTTGGTGTTATTGGTGTTAAACAACAACCAGTTGTTGGTGGACCAGGCTCACTGAGACTACGATTTAATACAAGTTTAAGTTTATCCCGGGAACGTGACGGTGCCGTTCTCATCGGTGGTTCACAAAACACCAGGGTCGTCATTTTTCTGACGTCATTGCCTGATTTATCAAATCTAGATGGAACTGCGCAAACAAAATTAAATATAAGATATAAGTATATTATTATTTTATTATATTTCAACAACAACATTATATACATATACACAGTCTTATGATTATGCATTTTTTTTTTAAATTTTATTATCATATATCGGGCATTTAAAAATTTTATTTTATCATTAAAAAAATAATGATTCATATTATATATTGATAAAAATAAAGAAATGATAACGTAAAATTTTCAGAATTTTATTGAAATTTACAAGAATTTTTATTGTATCAATCATCAAGGTTGTATATTTGACCTTGATTAAATTTATTTATTTATTCATTTTTTTTTTTTTTTTTTTTTTGCAAATAGGGATGTCTAATTAAATATTACATATATCAAACTATGTACCTTTATTTACCTCTTTTATCCTATCATCACCATATACACAATAATTAAAAATATTAAAAAATAAATAAATAAATGCTAATATGTTTAAATATAAAATGAGATACAACTCGTGACGATGACGACGATATTATCTATCTCTCTCTCATTTATTTATTATTATTTTCAAGATCCAAAGTTTATGAGTCAGCCCCTAATATTAGAAGGTACATGTGTGTGTGTGTGTGTGTTTATAAATAAAGAGAGAAAGAGAAGAAATCATGTGATAGATGCGAGTAGAGAGAAATCTCTGCAAGTGAAGATGAAAAAAAAAAAAAAAAAAAAAAAAGAGAAAAAATTAAGTTTTTTAAAAATTTTATTTTATTTTTTTTTTGTTCAAGTGTATGATTATCAGCGCCACCGTACGCTACAACTATAAACAACCGACATACAATTTTTTTTTTTTTTTTTTTTTTTAAATACATTTCAACTCAAATGCATATATTTATTATTATTATTATTAAATTGTAATTTTAATTTATAATTTTTTATTACACAATCAATTACTCATTATATCATCAATATAAATATTTACTCAAATTTACTATTATATATGATATTGCATTGCATTGACTTTATTTATTATGATTTTAAATTTTTACCTGCGTTCTCATATATATACCTATCATATACTATACAATAAAGAGACAGGTGTATTTTTAAAAAAAATTTAAAAAAAAAAGACGACAGCAAGTAACAAGCAACACAACAGTGATGCACCTGTTATTATCATATAAATGTTTCATCTTTTGCAATTCCCTTGTCTCTCTTGTCTCCTTTCTACTACCTCATATGATACCATTAAATTTTCTCTTCCTCTTTCTCATTCATCCCTTTGATTTATCATCATCATATCAAATATGTCTTACCTCTCATTTGAAATTGTCAATTTTACTCCGTATTTTTGTATTTTTTTTTTCAATTAATAATAATAAATATAAATTAACACAACAAACACGTATCACTGTATTATATTATATTAATAATCACTTTATTTAAAATTATTAATTTTTATATTTAAATAAAGTAAATAATAGTATTATTAAGCATTAAAATATAAATTAATTAATTTTAAATAATCACCACGGATATTCCGTTCTTTGATAATAATAATCAACATATTTTTTATTTTTTTCTTCTTTTTTCTTGGTATAATTTGCAAATACGTATTTATAATCACACTTTTTGAATAATTAAAAATTTTATAAATTATTTTATATTATAATATTTAAATTATTATTATTTTTATAAAAAACAATTGACAATAAAATAATAAAAATAAGATAATAATATTTATACAAGTTAATAATAAAAAAAAAAAAAAAAATTAATTAATAATATGTATGTATCCTATGTGATGAATAAATAAAAATTAAGAACCGGCAACGACCGATGCTGAGCGATGACTGTTCTCTGGCCGGTTGAGAAACTTGGGGAACTCGCGCGCGTCACGGCCTTCTCAACACACAAAATGAAACGGTCTCGATTTTTTTTTTAATACATATAATGTTACCTGTGTGTGTTGTGTTGGTAAATAGCATAGTTGATATGTATTATTTGATTACTTGACATGATGTTGATGCCATATGCTGCGATTCATTACATTTTTATATACACATACAAACACACACATATATATGTATAAATATACGAATTGACTACTGAGTCACGTGGATTGTGTGTCTGATGTGTGCAAAATTTTTTTTATCATCCATATCATTACATAGATTATCATATACAGCCATGACAGTTTGGTTGAAAAGTTTTTATTCATATTGTAATAAATAATAATAATAATAATAAACATATTTATTTGAGTGTATTAGTTTGAGTATATGATAACGATAAAAAAATTGAAATCAACAACAATTGTCAATTTTATGTTATATTATTAAATTGCATTGGTGATATATTTAATGTATGTGTGTTTGTGTACTTCACTTGTGGATATCAAGAATTGCCTCGTGGTGTGGTGGTTCTTCCTGCTTAGCTGCTGCTGGTTACTTTTGTTGGTATGTGTTACATTATTACATTATATGTGTGTTGTGTTGTTACTGTATATGATAGTATATATAAATGTATTGCACGGATGAGTCATCCTCAATACAATACAAGGCGCTGGTATCGGTCACGACACAGCGCACACACACACACACACACCAATAGTGGGGCAATAAAATAAAAAGGAATTCAACATATCATATAGATATACCTATATATATATGATACAATCTAAAGAAAATGCAACAAATTTTTTTTTTTTAATATAAATATAATATAATAATGATAATATATACTTTTATAAATTATTTGTATGATATAAATGTCATTATTTTTAGGTGTATAGTTTTTTTTTAAAAAAATATAAATTTTTGTTTTAAACGAGGACATCATGCAGCAGTTATCAATCAAATATTATTTAAAATCATATATATTATCATCATTATCATTTGATTATTATTATTTTGTAGATATATACTTTGTAAAAAAAAAAAAAATAATTAGGTAGCAATATACTTGTATTTATTTTTTTTATTTTTTCAAGATAAAGTGCGAGACACTTGTGTTGTCTTTGATGATATAAATTTGCGATTTTATTTGTAACACTGATTTTATTTCATTGTACTCATTTATTTATTTATTTATTTATTTGTTATTTTGATTATAACGAATTTTATCTGTATTTATTATTTAAACTTGTTTTCATTTTTTAATTTTCTGATTGTATTTTCTTGACAACAATTTCTATTTTATTTTTTTTTTTTTATTATTTGATAAAAATTTGTACATATCATATATATATATATATATATATCATAATGATGATGATGATGATAATAATAAAGCTGAATGAGTCATACTACGTTGGAAAATTATTATTGGAAAAAAAAAAAATAATAAAAAATCACACGTGTCGAGTTTAATGTGCAATATAAGAATTTATATATTTTTTTTAATTTCATTTAAAACTTTAAAAAAAGTATCAATGCACATGCAAGTAAAAAAAACCACCCAAAATAATAATGTTTAAATATATATATATGATAATGATGATGATGATGATGATGACGATGCGTCATTTGATAAATTTAAAAATAAATAAAATTTACCTTTATAGGGTTGATATGTCTGACGTTTAAATGCAACAAATGTTTTAGTTAATGAAGGCATGTCTTCAGTTATTTTACAACTTGATGATTTAATTGTTTTTTCCTGATAAAGTTGATGTTGTTGATGTTGTTGACACTTGCTGACTGATGATGAGACTTTATTAATCGTATGATTTTTTTTGTCGACTGTTGAAAAAATTATTATTATTATTATTATTATATTGACATTATGTCTATAAATATACATAAATTATATATTTTGATGATTTATCATTGTTTAATAGTCCAATCAAATTTAAACACGTATATATATATATAATTATAATTATGATTATTATATGACACATCACACTACTCACAAATATATATTAATAAATTTTATTATATATCACACAAATTAAAAAATAATTAAATTCCAAAATTATTTCTAAATAATTAATACATATACATATATGTATATGTATATACTTACTAGAAATATTAATTTCAGCTGATGAAGACAATAATTCTTGTTGATGGTTCGCAGTTGACTGTGAGTCTTGGCAATTTTTTGATATCTTTGTACTCATCTCTCCTTTAAATATGTATTTATATATTTTTATTTTTATTTTTATTATATTTTTTTAATAAAAAGAGTCAGAAAGTCTCCTTCACTTTATTCCCTGAGTCACGAACTCGGAAACATTTGTTGAATGAAGGTCAGGACACTATATAAACTCCAACTATGTACTTTGATTTTTTTTTTTTTTTTTTTTTTCTACTGCTGTTACTGCTCCAATTGTCCACGAGCAATTATTTGTTCAATGTCCAGCTTTATTTTAAAAAAAAACCACTCAATTAATCATATTTTAATAAAAAAAAGTATATTTAAATATAATATATAAGTATATTTAAAATTTAAAATGTTATTTTTAATCATGCAGAAATAAATAGCTAAGCACATTGACTTTAGTTTGAGTCATCTACCAAATGGACCTTGAAGACAGTCAGGAACTCATTGACCAAGGTGAACAACAACAACAACAACAACAACAACATTCGCTTTGTCTCGTTAAACGAAAAAGTTGTAAAAATTATAAATAAATAGTTTAAATCCACTGCATATGTATAAAATTTAATTTTTATATCATATATACATTTTCAAGTTGTTTTTTTTTTTTTTTTTTTATGCATGCATGCATGTTTTTATCAGCCCTTTTTTTATTTTAACAGAATAAAATACATAAAAGTATATGATATACAAATAAATAAATATACCTGCATTTGTATATATTATTATATTTAAAAAAATAAAATAAAATAATCGATTAAACTATTGTACAACTTTAGATATAGGTATATATATATACATTTTGAGAATAAATTTTTAATAAATTGAAGCCACAGATGTTATTGATAAAGTTGCTCATATATAAAGCAAAGTTATTATAAGAAAAATAAATGTTATATTTATAATATTTATAAATAATGTAAAAAAAAAAAAACAGTATCATCATCCCTTTTTTAACACTGCAGCAGTCGAATTTGAGTATTTTTCAATTAGGGGGTTTTAATTAAACAAATATAAAATAAATTTAAATTTAATATAATTATTAGTTTGTTTTTTTCAAATATGCATCTACTGCACCACCTGAGAGATATTCAATAAATAAAACATATTCTATATGTACATACATGTATCATATGTGGGTGACAAATTATTTTTGAGATGGTGTGTTGATATGATGTGTGTAAAGAAAAAAAAAAAAAATATATATATATATATACATCAAGGGGTGAAAATAATTTAGGGTAAAGAATAACATACGGTGCGTGTTACGTAGATATCATATATATATAAATAATCAAATGAATGAATAAATGAATCACATCACATGGGTCCATGAAATATCTTGCATTATTTAATTTAAGTATAAAAAATTAATTCAAAATAGGACTCACCTTGATCGATAATAAATATTATACCTATATATATATAAATATTTTTTTTTTTTGTATTTTATTGATGTATAGTTGACTGTTTGATGGTACAATTGATACTGTACATATGATATCTATTTAGTATATTTTATATTTACTTGTAGTATTATTTTGTGCACATCTATAATGTGTCCTAGGCAACCACAATATATATATTTTATAATAAATTATATTGTTTCGCAGGCGCATCATCTATATGCTCTATCAACACCACCAACAAAATGACACTTGAACATTGTGTCGTTTTCTTGCTGCGCCAGCGCGTAACAATAATATTATTTTCATACTGGTTACTATATTTTTTTTTTCTATAAATTTATATACAAATCAATAGACATGTAATATTGTAAATATATAAATATATAAATTATTAAAATAATATTTACAATATAATATAAAAATTTATTTCTTTTTTTTATACTATAATAAGCAAATTATATATATAATTATATCATATTGACCAGAGTCAAAAAATAGATGGATAGCTATAGTTATATATATGTATATTGATTAATTTATATTTATTTCGTGACACATTTATTTTATTTTGATAAGAATTTTTCTATTTTTGTTTTTTTTTTTTTAATCATCTCAAATTAATATAATATGGAATTTATTAAAATGTGACAATTGTTTATATAATTTAATTTAATTTAAATAAAATTATTTATAACTGCATAAAAAAATGTATCATATAGAAGGTATATATTTGTAGGATGTACCTGCGCATCTGTGGAAAATTAACAAATCGATACATGATGATGATGATGATGATGATGATGTTGGTGATGGTTGCGCACATTCACGAGAAAAATGTTATGATGATACACTTGCTGGACCACTTTGAATTCAGTATTCCAAATGTGTGTCACAGTGACAAAAAAATGTTTTTAATTACAAAGAAGTTTTTATATAAATAAATATTAATATTATTAATTAATTTTAAATAAATCATCAAATATAAAATATGGGAACTAGATCAGCTGCCTGTAAGACATAATTATTTATAAAAAAATGTTATATATTATTAATTTAATATTTTATATAATATAATTTTTATGTTAATTTTAGACACGTTAAAATTGACTAGTCTTCATGATTATTATCAACGACTTCTTCATGGAACTCAACCAACCCCTTCTGGTTTTGACATGGCCAATACTGTTAAATATTTTTCGCAGACTCTTTTATGTATGACAAATTTATTACTTATTATATTTATAGTAAAAAATTATAATTATTAATTATTTGATAAAATATATTAGTCATTTTGTAGATAATTTTAATTACATTTCTATTTTTATAATAAAAAATTAACAAAAAAAAAAAAATAAATTTATATAATTAGCACTATTGAAGGAAGTTCGTCAATCTCCAATGGACATGTTGAAATCACAAAAATTTGATACTGAACGTTTGGCATTGTATCCAAGTTTGGATTACAAACAATTGTACAATGCATTGTATCAGCTGGTTGATGTTGTTTCATTTGTACACATTGGTCTTGCTGGTAATTAAATTTATTAATTTTTTTTTAATTTCAATAATAATAGTAAAATAATTAATAATAATTTAGCATTTGGTGAGGCATTACTGCAGTGTTTGGCTTGTTTGATGCCATTTTTAGATCATGATCTTTTAGATACACTTGCATATTTAACAGCAAGTTCAATATCAGTATTACCATCTGAATTACATCAAGAAATTGTTAATCATTTGTGTTTTTATATTCTTCCATTTACAATAAGTAAGTTTAATCATTATATTTATAATAAATATAGATTTAACTATAAATAATAATTAAAATAATTACAGCTAGAAAAACAATTGATGAATCAGAAAATTATGCAAGTCAATCAGTATCAGCAGTTATTATGATGATATTTCAATATTCAAAAAATGCAGCTCATCATTGTCAATTATTAGAATGTTTAATGGCACTTAAACATGGTGTTGTTAAAGATATATTATGTGTTGCTGCTTATGGTACTGCTCAAGCACGTGCATCAGCAGCAAAATTATTATTTTATTATTGGCCAACATTTAATCAAAATTTATTTGATCGTCGTGCTGTATTAATGAAATTTTCAAATGATTTAACACCATTTATTTGTCAACGTGATACTTGTCCAAATGCTGGTAATGCTGAAGCTGGTAAAGTATGTTATGATCATAGAATATCAATAACATATGCTGCTGAATTACCACCACCATTATATTTATGTATTGAATGTGCTAATGAAATTCATCGTGAACATCCAAATCAAATATTTCATGATATTCTTCATCCAATGCAACAAGTATCAATGGTTTGTGAAAATAAAAATTGTCGAGCAACTGATAAATCAGCAATAAGTGTTTGTTTTTCAATTGAATGTGCTAGTTATAATGGTAATCATCCAATACGTTATTGTCAACAATGTCATAATATACGTCACAATAATAGACGAGGTGGTGATCATGTTTATCACATGGCATTACCACATGTATCACAAATGGATCCACAATCACAAATTTATCTTGTTCAAGCTATTGTCAGGTAAATTATTATTATTATTATTATATTCAATTAATAAGATATATTATTATTTGGTAAGATGGAAATTCATTTATTTATTCATTTAAAATGATTCATCATCATCATCAACATAAATACATATAGGATATATATATCTGCGTAAAATAAATAAAATAAAATATAATCGCTATTCATCAAGTATTAACAAACTAAATAACTTGAATTATTTCTCAACTTAAAAATCTTGAGCAATATATTTACTTTTACTTTTTAATATTTTTTACAAATTTTTTTGAAACAAGATTTAAGCTCATTGAAATAACAATAAATAAAAGTGGGACTTCATTAACTATAATAATAATAATAATAATAATTAAAATGTCAAAGTCAAATTTATTTTAATGATGAAATATTATTGGTAATATTTAAATAAAATCTTGTTTTTTTTTTTTTTAATATTTTTTTTTATTTTTATTGTTTTAGTTTATTAAAAGAAGCTGAACCACTTAATTTAGATAGTAATCGTGGTAATACTGAATTAAATACAAGTAAAACAACAATTGGATTTCCTGGTTCAGTATCAAGTGCAAATACTGGTTGTGGTACAGGTGGTGGTGGTAGTAATCAAAAATTTGGATTAAGTGATTCAACAACACTTGAAGAACGTCAACTACTTGGTCGTTATGGTGTATGGCTACTTGTTGGTCTTTGTACACCAAATCATGATACACAAATTGAAATACTTGGACGTTTATTATCAATGTTATTTCATTGGTTTCATATTACTGCGTACTCATTCGATGGTACTAAAAAAAGTCTTATGCATCTTATATTTTCTGTTGGTAATTTACTCAAACTTTTGCAATACACTATACTATTTTCAAGTAGATTTAGTATATTAGATATAGTTTTTTTTTTTTTTTAATTAGATTTATTTTATTTTGATTGCACATTCTTAATCTTTCAATTTTTTATTTATTTTAATAATATGTAATTGCATGTTAAATATATATATATCTATATAAAATAAATAAATAATAATTTGATACAATAAGAATGTGTGTTGAATCAATCTACTTGATTAGAAATTTATTTAGAAATGCTTTTAGATTATGTGATAAATTAATAATCACAAAATAGTTATTGCTACAGTTTAAAATGAATTATACAATTCTTTTTTCTTTTTTAATATTTATAGTTAATTTAATTAGTTTTTAAATTTTTTTATAGGACAAGCTGAAAGTACTTTGGAGAAATTAAAAACTGAATATGTTTGTGGATGGCTTGGTGAAGTTATGAAAACTCATTATCAAGTTTTTATATCTTGTCTTTTACCACATCCAGTTGATTATGTCAGAGTTGGTGGTCACTGGTAATATATTTTATATATTTTAATAATATTTACTATTAATACATAATATTAATAATAATAATAATATAAATATATATTATATAAAATAGGGAAACATTGGCCTCGAGAACATCACATTTAAAAGATGGTCTTAATCGACTTTTTTGTTTGGTACCATATGAAGTAATTACATCAGAAATATGGGACTATGTTATGCCACATTGGATGGAAGCTGTTGTCAATGATGTACCTGAAGATGAATTATATGAATTAAAAATGATACTTTGGTAATATTTAATTATTTAATTATTTAATTATTAATTTAATTTATTTTATTTTATTAATTAATATTATAATATTTAATTTTTAGTAAAATATTGGATACAGAAATGAGCCCACTTGGTTTTGATGCTAAAAAAATGTACAATTTTGTTGCTAAAAGATTTAAAAATACAAGTGCTAAAGTACAAGAACAAGCATTAAATTGGCTACAAACATTAACACTTTTGGATATAACAATTCCATTGACTCAATTATTTAGTATGTTTAGTGATGGTGTTGATGCAATGAGTGCCCATAGTTACAGTGATTTTGATGATAAAATATATAAAACATCAATCAACAGTGAAAATGATGATCCAACAACAATATGTAAAAAAAATATTAAATATTATTTTTCATCAAGTATAATATATTTTATTATTATTGCTATTATAATTTTTTTTTTTTTTTTTTATATTTAGATCCAGTCATTGAAAATGATTCTGGTCAATCATCACCATTATCTGATGATATGTTACCAATATCACGTCACATGCAATTTACAACAAATTCAGAATTAAATATATCCTGTTGCATTCTCATGCTAGATGTTCTTTTAAAACAGGTAATTTTAAATATTAAAAAAAACAAACAAATAAATAAATATAAAATATAATATTTATTATTAAATTAAAGATGGAACTTCAAGATATTGATAAACATACTGGAATAAATACATGGATATGTAGAGATGCTTGTAATTTAATGAAATCAATAATTTCTGCAAATTGGAATGATGGACATATTTGTAAAGAAAATAAAGAATGTTCTTATTGTGAATCAAGAGTCATTTGGCATCAGCTTTGTTTTCAATTAATTCAATACATGTGTCCAGTTAATCCAGCTCAACCACCTGATGTAAATTTCATATACATTTATTAATTATTTATATTTATTTATTTATGTATAATATATATATATATATATATTATTAAATAAGGTTATTGTTGATGAGAATGCTGATGATCATGGCAGAAAAAGTCCTCCAGAATCATCAAAAAAATCACAAGATAAACCAGATGTTGTTATTAATATGATGGTACCAGATATTCATTCAGTTGGTGGTGTATTAGTTCACATGCCTCATGTAAGATATTTATTTATTTATTTGTTTTTATTAAATAAATATGTGCACTGCTTATTATGATGATTATCATCATCGTATCATCATCACATTAAATGTTAAATAATAAATTTTTTTTATATACCTATATATACTTATATATATATATTTTTTTTTTTTTATTTTTATAAATATAATATATTTATGTGTGTGATTTTATAATTATTATAATTGTTGTTTAATTTTTGTGTTAATAATTAAAACAAAAAATCAAACATCAACATGATGAGTCTATTAAATAACGGTAGGATTTAAATGTTCTTTTTATTAATTTTTTTTGTTTTTTTTGTTTTTTTATTTAAATTTTTAAATGTAGTTCTTCGAACAGATTATGACAGCAACAGTTGAAACAGTTTCGGAACAATTGGATCTTGCTGCAATTTTACCAGCTGAAAAAGTTATGTCTGCTGTTGCTAGATCTGTAACACTTACTGACAGTGATGTTGGTAAGTTTTATTTTTTAAATTTATATATATTAAATTTATATATATTTAATATTTATTAATAAATTAAATAATAAAATTAAATAAATTGTTATTTAATTTTTTTATAGCAACAGCAACAGTTAATGTTGCTAAAGCAAATTTAATTGGTGAAAATGATGAACCAGTTAGTCCAAATATTGAAAATGAAATGGATGATTTTTGGCATACAACTATGGGAAAATTTAGATTTAATATAGAAGAATTACCAGAACAATTGCAATATATTTATAAATTATTAAAAGAAATAATAACTGTTGATAAACCAAATATATTATACTACATGTTGCAGTGTCTTAATATACTTGTACTTCATGGTGAAGCATTTTCAACAGCTGTAAAAGATCATCAAGGTTTTTTTATTTGGTGTCAAGAAAATCTTTTAATTAAACCGTAAATATATAATCAAATTAATTAATTAAAAAAAAATAGATATATTATTATTTATTATAATATACATAAAAATATTTTTATTTTAGTCTTTGGGATTTATTAAATGCTGAACATTCACATATTGCCCAAGTAACAGTACCACTATTGTTGCATTGTATAACATTACAATGTGGAACAGATACATTTTGGAGATTAATACAAGAAGAATTTCATAGTTCTGATTGGCGTATTAGATTTGTTGCTGTTGAAAGAGTAACACTTATTGCTAGATTTATGGATTCAACACCATTGAGAAATGTATTAACACTTCAAGCTGCTCTTGCAAATGCATTTTGTTATATGATTACAAGTATGGATGATGGAAATGTTTATGTTGCCCAAAGAGCAACACTTAATTTAGGAACAATTCATGATATATCAGTTAGAGTAAGAAAAAAATTGAAAAAAATAGAAAATAGTTATATTTTATATTTATAAGAAAAATAATTTTTTTTTTTTTTTTTTACAGTCATTAATTTTGTGTCTAGAGACACAATTTGATTCTGTCATTGTTGACAGACCAATGGTACTACAATCTCTTTATCAACTTCACAATAGTCTCAGTGATCGTAAAATATTAACTTGGGAATTTTTTTTAAATCGTTTTGATACACTATTCCTTGAAGCACAAATTAATCTTGAAAAATCTGGTGATATTTCATGTCTCAGAGGTAAATAATACATCTATTATTTTTTAATTTTAAATTATTTATAATATTTTTTTTTTAGATTTAAGAAATACAGATATGAATAGTGATATATTTATGAAAAAATTACATCGAGCACAAGAAGCACTGTCACAATCAGATGGTAGTGGTGCAAGTTCAGTTAGAACTCTCAGTGCTAGTTTTGGTACCAAGTGGCCATACAAAAGAACCATGTCTGCACCAGCATCAATGATTCCACGTCAAGATACTAAACAAGGTATATTAAAATTTTTAAAAATTTATTTTATTATCAGTATTATTATTATTATTATTATACATATAATCAAGTTAAATTATATTATTTATTATTTTTATATTTTTATTTATTTATTTATTTATTTTTTCATTTGATTTCATATATTTGCTTCAATTGGCTTTGTTTTTTCTTGAAACTTTGGCCTCTTATATATATTTAGAAAAGGAGAAAATATACAGTCGTCAATATTCAGCACCAATATTAAAAAGGAAGAGCTCGAGATTTGGTTTGGGTCAGTTGCGTGGTTTAATACCATCTAGTAACAATTTAACAGGTAGAGTAGTTGTAAATTGATAACTGTAGATGGATTTTTACATGGTTAATGTGCCTTAATTTGTGCAAAATTAAATAAATTTTAAATAAATATAAATCAAGGAATTACACTGGTAAGTTTTTAAAATTAATTTTTTTTTTTTTTTTTTTTTTTTATTAACAAAATATTAAATTCAATAAAAAATTAAAATATACCTACAAGTATATTCCATCTACAGTAGCAAAATTACTGTGCATGAAATAATGTTGTAATATAAAAAAAAAAAAATAAAATAAATAAATAAATGTAGAAATTTAGAAATAACAAGAGCATGTAAATGTGCTAGCGCATCTATAGTTTTTCAAATAATATATATTGTAATTATTGTAATTTTATTTACAAAATATATATTGTTTATTATTAATAAATTTAGTTGTAATAAAATTAGTAAATTATTATTAGTTATTAGTTATAATTATATATAAATAAATAAATGTTTTTTAATCATTTTATATGACAAATTAAAATAATATTGTGTATTTTATACAGATGGTCATATACATTCATTAAATATGGTTGAAGAAGCTGGAGCATTGCCAGGATATGCACATAAAATTGTAGAACTTGAAGAAGCTGACAAAGAAACAATGCATCTACTTGTATTTCTATTTATGCAATTTTTGTCAAGACAAGATCAGGTCTATATACCTATATATCTATATACTTATATTATTTGTTTATTATTATAAATTTCTAAGAATATCTTTTTTTTTTAAATTATTTTATTCTGCGAAGGCTTATCCAACTGATGAAAAACCGTTGTCAAAAACTCAAGGAATCGTGCTGAGACACCTTTATCTCCTGCTGGGTTATAATCAGACTGAAAGGACCTTTCATTTGTCTCCTCAAAGACTCAGGTAAGTCAAAAAATAAATAATAAAAAAAAATATAAAAATAATACATTTAATTTTAAATAAATATAGGTATACCTATATTTAATTGTTTCAATTGTTTTAATTTTTTTTAGACTTTCATCAGTATTTAATGTTTTTCTTGCAAATTTACCTCAATTATTGGATCAAAATCATGCAATGGGATTGGTAATGATACCACCAGTTATTGCAATACTTCAATATTCACCTTGTCCACCACAAAAAACACCACCAAATGATCATCAACCACCTACATATAGTCTTTGGTATTTAGAACCAAATAATCGAAGATCATGGCTAATGTCTCTTCTTGTTATTCTTTACAAAGTAAAACAATAATATTAATAATATTTATTTCAAATAATTTTTATTATAATTATTATATTATATTAAATTAATAATCAAGGGACAATATGGACAACAACCTTGGTGTAATCAACTTCAATCATTAATTAAAATGGTTATAAATACATTGGATGCACAACAACATCAGTGTAAACGTATTCCAGCAACTGTTGTCATGGCAGGACCACCTTCAAGATCACGAGGTAAAATTTTATTTTTTATATAACTATTTTGTTAAATAATTTTTATAAATTATATAAAATAATTAAAGATATATCACAACCATCATTGGGTCCTGATCATGATTTAATAACAAGTGTTGTTGGTGAAATGGATTCTGAAAGTCCACCAATGAGACAACAAAGTTTTTCAATTCATCAACGAAGTCCTGGACCTGGTCTTGGTCCATCATATACAATGGAAACACACTGGGAAGAAGCTGGTCCAACATCACATTTTTCAAAACATACCAGGTAACATTTTCATACCAACTACGAATTGAATATCACTAAATAATATATTACACTGGTTGCAATTTTATTTTTATTTTTTAATAATAATATTATTAGCACTTTTTATTTGCGCTTTATATAATTATTTTGCTATACTCAATGCTTGATAACAAAAAAAAAACGAAAAAAAAAAAAAAAAAAAAAAAAAAAGAAAGCAAAGCTACTCGATGAATGCCGATGATACGGAATCTGAGCTTGCTGCAATACCAGAGAGTCCAAAATCCGACAGTACTTTACACGGTAGTGGCGGTTCACTTGGCGAGCTAGAGGATGCATCAGCCCTGGTCAATCGTAGTGCATCAATGATGATGATGTTGGCAACTCGTGCAACTTCAATTCCAAATTCATTGATACAATCCAAACAAAATAATGAACAAACCAATGCTGAGATACGAACAAAAACAACTGAAACAAGACCAACTTGGATATTAGGAAGTGAAGATGAATCACATCAGGTATAGTATATTTAAAATTTGAATTAACATATATAATTATAAAAAATAATTTATTGCTATTGTTATTTTAGACAAACACATCGTCATTACAAAAAAAATGGAGTCTTCAAGAGGGTGTTAAAATGATGGTAGCAAGTACATTATTACCTGGTCAAAATAATTTTTCAACATTAAAATCTACACCAAAGTTATCTATGATTGGTGATAAAGGAGAACAAAAATCATTAGATTCAACAATTGGTATTATTCAACAAAAAGCAATTGTACCAACTGCATTAGCAATAACTTTACAAACAACAGGAAATTTATTATCATCAACAAAAGAACATACAAGTTCATCATCATCAACAACAACAACAACAACAACAACAACAACAACAACAACAACAACAACAACAACAACAAAATCTGATAATAATAATAATATTGATATATCAAATCAAAAACATTTGGATAGACAAAAAAATATTGATCAAACACCTCCATTAATATCACCAGTTTCATCATCTAATATTGGATCTCATAATGTTTGTAGTGATGATTCAAGTTCACCAGCAGTATCATTATTATCATCACAACGTACATCAACAGATAATGGACAACAAACTAATAATTGTTGGCCAGTTAATGTTATTCAACCAAATATGGAAAGACTTTTACCAATTGGAACTGGTTCACGTACATCAATAAATAGACCAATTATGTCAACACATCGTTTATTACGTTGTGATGATACATATGGTTCACCAGAATCACCATTATCAAAAATGGATGTACTTACAATTAATTCATCATTTGAACAAGATTCAGAAAATGCATCAAGTGATATAACAAGTCCACGTAGTATATCACAATTAGAATTTCCAATGCCAGAACGTCTTTTACCAATTGGAATACAAGAAAAAGGAGTATTTGGTCTTGTTGAACGTGTTAGACAAGCACTTGGTGTACCTGAATTAGAAGAATCAATTAAAAGTTCAATTGATGAACAAGATAATTCATTAAAATTTGATAAACAAGATTCATTTGTTGATGAATTAATATCTGGTTCATTATTACCAACAAATGATGATACACCAAGTCGTTGTGCAAGTCCAAGACGTTTAATAAAACAAGTTGCTTTAGAATCACCACCAGGAACATTAGAAAATGATGATTTTTGTTTAAGATTATTAGATCATGAAAGAAAAGCTAAATTTCGTGATCATGCAAGAGCTGGTAGAGATCGTGCAAGACGTTGTCATAATTCAAAAAATTATCATATTATTGGACAACCAAGAAAAACTGAACTTTGGTCAGGTTCACATTCACAACCAAATCTTGATGCTGCTGCACAACAAGCTTGTCATGCTGATTTTAATCTTAAACAAAGTACATTTAGAATTGGTGATGATTGTATATTTGATCGTTGTTCTGAATGTGGAACAATTAAAGAAGAATATTCTGATGAAGAACTTGGTCTCTGTATTATAACACTTGGTACATTTATTCATAGAGAACCAGCTTTAGCTGCACCATTATTACCTGAAATATTAGGTATTGTTACAAAAGCAGCATCAAATTCAATGTATCCATGGCAAAGTGAAACAAATATGCATTTACCTGGTGGTGCTATTAGTGTTGCACATCAATTTTTAAGATGTGTATTACATCAATTAGCACCAAATGGTATATTTGTACAAATATTTCAAACACATATTAATGAATCAACAAGAACACAATTTTTTAAAAGTGTATCACAAGCATTAGTTGATTTTAATGAATTAAATCCAATTGCACCACTTCAATTACTTCTTGAGGTAAATTTATAATTTAATTTAATTTAATTTAATTTGATTTGATTTGATTTATGAATTTAATTTTTTTTTTTTTCAATTTATACAGATGTTAAATGGTAAAAAATCACTTCCAGTTGATCATTTACCAATAATTTTACACAATGTTGCATGTTATTTGGATTGTTTGCCACTTGAAGCTGGTTTAGGACCAGGTGCAGCAACTTGGAGTGGTTTAATAGCACAATTTGATATATTTTGTCGTAGACTTGTACTTATATTGTCTTCAATAAATGATACTGCACCATTACTTAGAATAATGATATCAATACTTAAAGTTCCCGGAATTCATCAAACAAAAGTAATAATTAAAAAATATTAAAATAAATAAATTAAATAATAATAATAATAATAATATCTATTATCATTATTATTTTTCAGAGTATTTTAGAGCCATTTTCAAAAATACTAAGTTATACAATTCAACATTCTGTATTAAAATACAGTTATTTAACAGATTTATGTTATTTATGTCATCGTGCATATCTTCGTGAACGTGATAAACATTTACTTGGTCGTACAATTGTATTTGAACTTGTACAAGCTATGAAATTTAAAACAACAATACCAGATAATAATTTTTTACTTTTATTACAATTTGTTCTTCAAGATGTTGGTGGTTCATTACCAACAACTGTTACTATTGAAAATATACATACTGAAAATCCACAAATATTTAATACAAATGCATCAGAATCATTGAGAAATCAAATTTCAGATATGCTTGAATTTCTTGCTGATTTTCATACAATAAGTAAAATTAAAAGTTATAATAAAGGCATGCAAGCTGGTCTCAATGAAGATACATTAGGAGGAATATTAAAATGTGGTTTTGCTCAATATTTAGCATTGGAAATAACAAGAGGTAATAACAGAGAAAATAGAGCAATTGCAAGATATCTTCCTTGGCTTTATACTGCACCATCATCTGTTGTTCAAGGGTAAATTATTTTAATTTAAAAAATAAAAAAAATATATATACATACCTATATATTATTATTATTATTATTTATATTATATTTTATATTTTATATAATTATTTTTAGACCTCGTGAATTTGTCGAGTGTATTGGTCATATTAGACTTTTGTCTTGGTTATTATTGGGTTCATTGACACATACTGCAATGAATTCAAGTAATCAAAATAATACACATTCACATGGACCACCAATACCAGTTGCACAACCAGTACCACAAGAAGTATCATGTCATGTTGCTGATCATATTCAAGTTATATTTTCTGGTTTTCCTGAACAATCAAAAACATCTGTTTTACATATGTCATCATTATTTCATGCTTTTATACTTTGTCAGGTAATTTATTTTATTATAATTATAAATTATAATATTTATTTATTTATTTTTTATTTAGCTTTGGACTGTTTATTTGGAAGAAGTATCAAGAAATAATTCATCAAATTTAGAAAGTTTTAATATAACTATGAATATTTTACTTGAATTTTGGGGTAAAGTTACACCAAGTATTCTTCATCTTGTATCATTATCAAAAATGGTAATTATTAATATTTATTAGCTATATTTTATTTTATTCTTTTTAAATATAAATAAATTTTTAATTACAGTTTGCAGATACAGTAAATCTTCATTTTTTAAGTCTTTTAGAAGCACTATTAGAAAGTCAATCAGTACTTTTAAGTAAATTATTACCATTATGGAGTCCAATATTATTTTTTCATCACAATAAATTACCAGGATATCTTCAAATGCGTTTACAAAATTGTAGAAATTTTCCACCAAGTAAAATGGCTGATCATTATATATCAAGTCGTCGTGAATCAAATGCAATATTACTTCGTTGGCTTCATCGTTTACAATTTAAAATGGGACAAATTGAGATGCAATCATCAACAGTAACAACACAATTTTATTCAATATAAAATTATTATTATTAATATTATATTAAATATAGGTATATTAATATATAGGTATATATTGTTAAAAATTATTGTTAATTATTTTTATTTTATTTATTTTACAGTTCAATAATAAATGCATTTTTTTTTAAATCATAAAAACTATATATTTTGTTTTTTTTTTTTATTTTAAATATCACATTATACAGTATAAGTTGCTTGAAATTATTTTGTTTTTTTAATAAATTTGTAGTTTTACAATAAATCAAGTACATGAAGGCAAAAAAAAAAAAAAAAATTAATGAAAATTAAAATTAAAATTGTACGCCATTATTATCATAATTTTTATATTAAGTACCTAATTAAGATGTTTTTTTTTTTTGTATAATATGATGAATAACAAAAATGGATAAAAGACCATTTTTTGACGCAATTATTATAATATACAGTATACATACATATAATAAAACAAATTAAATTATTAAGATTTTAGAAAAAAAAGAAACTAATAATGGACGAAATCATTTTGTTTGGATAATAATTAATTTTTCTTAAATTTAAATTTAAACAAGCTCAGATTTTTTTCCATTTGTAGTTTGATTTAATGGAGTTTGTTCTTTACGTTGTGATCGTCTTCTAGCTTGTCGTCTTTTAGCTTTAGCATCAGCACCAAAAGCCAAGAAATTATTATGAAAATATTCTTCAATTTCAGATAATTTTTTACCATGTGTTTCTGGTAATAATAACCATACAAATACAGCACCAGCAATTGATGTTGCACCAAAGAACCATTGAATTGCATAAGGACCACCTAAATAATCAGTTAAACTTCTGTAACTTTGTACAGCAGCAAACATAAGTATATTTGCCATAGCATAACTCATTGATTGAGCAATACCACGTATTTCAGTTGGAAAAAGTTCAGCAGTCACTGTGTTAAAAAAAAAAAATTTTAAATTAAAATAAAATTTATTTTTTATATAATTATTAATTAATTAATTTGACACATACTTGTCCATGGAATTGTTAAAAATCCAACCATTGACATTACAACAAACATCAAAAGACCAATAACTGGAACTAATTTTGCTGATGGATCATCAAAATTATGATTTTTTATTTGTAATGTAAAATAACCAGATATACCCATGCAAATTGACATTCCAATTGCTGATATTATACAAAGTACTCGTCTTTTATAACGTCTTAATAACCAAGTATTAACCATTGAGCAAAAAAATCTTGTTAAACCAACAAATACTGATCCCCAATATTCATCAATTTGAGCACCAGATTCCTAAATAAATAAATAAATAAATAAATTAATTAATTAATTAATAAATACAATTAATTTTTTATAATAATAATTAAATAAATAAATAAACAAACATGAATCCATGTGACTGCATAAAAAAGTGTAACATATATTCCAGAAAATTGTTGAAACAAAAAAAAGAAAAATAATATTGTCATTGGTTTCCATCCAGTTGGTTTTAAAAATGCTCTCATTTTAGTTCCTAAACTGCTATTTTTACTTCTTCTTTGTTCACTCAATTTAATTTCATGTTCTTTCATTATTGTTACAAATTGTTGTTCAGCAGCTGATACTTTACCAGCTTGTAATTCTGATTTATATAAACTATAACAAACAAAAAAAGAAAAAAAAAAACATTAAATAATACATATTATAATCAACACTGAACAAAGTACATGAATTTATTTTTTATTTACTGACAATGTGATTGATTAATATTATATAAAATAAATAAATGAATAATGATGATGAATATATATCTATATTTATATTGGTACTTGCAACTATATATACTAATTTTATTAAATATAAATAAATATATTATCTAACCGTTCTAATGATCTTTTTGCTTCATCAATTCTTCCCTTTGATACAAGCCATACAGGTGATTCATAGACAAAAAATTGAATTAAAAAAATTGGTATTATTGAATAAATAATGCTTAGCCAAGCAACTGTTCTCCATGGTAAATATGTACCCTTTAAATATGATAGTACCATTCCAAATGATGCAAGTGTTGGACCAAATGACATTAATGAACCACGTAATTCTGGTCTAGCAACTTCAGTTATATATACAATTGCTGGTGATGTTGCCATTGCTGTTGCTACACCACCCAATACACGTCCAACTAATATCATTGGTACATTTTTTGATAATGCAATCATAATCCATCCAGCAATTGCTGGAATTGTTCCAATTTGTAATGTTCTAAGTCGACCAACATATTCCATAAGTATACCACCTAAAAGTGATCCAATTGGTGCTGCTACCACAATTATACTTGCTAAATAAATTTAAAAAAAAAAAAAAAAATATATTAATTATTATTATTATTATTATTTACAAATATAGATATAATTAATTACCTATCCATGAAGTTTCTCCTTTAGTTGCATGAATTTCTGAATTATCAGTTTCTAAATTTGGAATTAATATTGCTGAAAATGACATTGCAAGACCAACTGATATGTGAAATGACGCAGCAATTACACAAGCAATTATCTATAATAAAATTAAATAAATTTAAATAAATAATTATTATTATTTTGATTATAAATTATTTACCTCTGGATATGCATTTTTAAGTTTTGTTGGTTCAACAAAACCCTTGTTTAAACTTCTACTTGATACAATTGCATCTTTAAAACATTCTCTCTCATTTTCTTCAATATTTTTTGATGCTTCACGTTCAACACTAAAAATTATAAAATTAAATAAATAAAAAAAATTAATAAAAAATAATTATTCATAAATTAAGATGTATTTAAATATTTTTTTATTTTTTTTTGATTAATTGTTTATTAAGTATCAGCTGAGAAATTTTTATCAGACTGGCCATGAAGTAATATTATTTTTTTTTTTTACATAACAATTGACTTTGTTAAAATCATTTGTATTTTTTTAATTGGTATTCTTATCAATTATTATAAATGTTATTGTCTTTTTTTTTTATTTTTTCTTTTGTATAATAAAATTTTTAAAATCTTTTGTTTAAACGAGTATTTTTTATGACTTTTTTTTTAAATTGTTGAGACATATTTATCCCTCTTATTTAATCAACATCAAACGAAAATTAATATATATATATATTATACATAAATATGTATCAACGGATAAAACATAAATCCCTCAAAGACATATTAATATTAATCTTTTGTTAAATATATTATTATTATTTTATTTTATTTGATGATAATTCTTTTGCTTGTGCATTTTATAGTTATATTTTTACATATGTTGCTTTTATATATTGGGGTCAACGAAAGTATATAGTTTTACACAATTTTTAAAAATTTTTTAAATTTATTTTTATATAAGTAAGTATTTATAATATATTATTATTTTATATATGCGTATATGAATATATTTATTTTTTATTTATCTTTATTTTATTACCATTTGAAATAAATAATTTAAGATTATATTAAATTTTCGAGACTTTTAATTTAGCTAAATGGGAATATTTTATTATCAAGTCTTAGATTAAAATCATCAGTTAGATTCATAGAATTTTATTATTATTTTTATCCATTAGTAGGTATATAATATAGGTATATGTATACTTGATATTTGTGAGATTTTTTTTTTAAAAAACGACAAAAAATATTTTCGTGACACGTAAGTTTATTATCATCATCATACGCAGTTATTGTTATTTTATATTTTATATTTTTTGCTACTGTCATTATGATCATTCCAATGATAATAATGATAATAATAAAAAAAAAAAATAACAAAATCATTAAACTCATTTTTTTTTTTTTATGTCTAATTTTATTTTGACTCATTAACAGGAACTAAATAATTAAAAATAAAAACTAGAACTCGTAAAAAATAATAAATTTCACAATAATTTTATATATTTGATGATCTCATTGGTTTTTTTTATTATTTCAAAATGAAAAATATACTTTTTCATGTACAAAATAAAATAAAATAATGATTTTTAATTTTACATTTAAAAAATTGACATTGAAATATTTATTTGACTTTTATAAAATGTCAATGTTTATTTATATAGTTTAATATTATTTTTATCTCAATGAATATTTTTATACAGTAAATCATTTAATTGTAATGATAATTGATTATTGATAAATTTCAATTGTTTGATTTTAATGATAACGGTCAAGTTATAAAATTTATATAGCAAATAATTAATAAAAATAAAATAAAATAATAAAACATTAGCCTCGAACTTCACATTTGTTATTCAATCGAAATAAAGACAATATTTTATTTTTTTCTGTATTGATTAGCCGGAAATAAATACAATACTTTTAAACAATAATAAAAATTTTTTTGTTTAAATATAATTTTAAACATATAGTCATTGTTATTTTAAATAGATTTAAAATTTTTTTTTTTTTTTTTACTTTTACTTAAAAAAAATACAACACAATGAAAATGAAACATTTATCAAATTACAATTTGAAAATAAAAAAAAAAAATAATAATAATTTTTTTTTTTTCCCATCAGAAACTCTACACTCTCAAATGACCCAAAAAATAAAAATTTCCTGTACACAGACAACAATAATATTTAAAAAAAAAAAAAATTTCTTAAAAATATATAAGTAAATTTGTATTTCTTACCTCAACGAATAGGGATCCATTGTAAATTATTTTCACAGCCAAAATACAATACTGAATACTGATTGAACCAATTTTTTTTAAATTATCACAAATAATAATAATAAAAAAAAAAAAAAAAAAAATTTCTTCTTAATTGGATACCCGTTTAATTATTATAATATATTAATATTAATTTAAAAAATTATTTAAGGCACTTTTTTGGTCGTCAACTTTTCAAAATTGGCACTTTAAACATCAACATCATATCAACTGCAAAAAAAAAAAAAAATATATAAAAATAATATTAAAACATTAATATAAAAATTTATTGTTTAAAATAATAATTAAATAAATAAATAAAACTAGTTGTAAAAATTACAAAAGATAAATAAATATCTAAAAAAGTGGACTTTGAACTGATCAAACAAAAAAAAAAAAAAAAAAAAAAAATATAATAAATAATAAATAATAAATGAAATGTTGATTTAAATGAAAAATAAAATAATAAATTATAATTAAAATGTAAAAATAATTTTAAATATAATACCTGTAGATGATAAAGACGTCAAGTCAATATTGTCAATCACAACTGAGATAGATGTGAAGAGACAAAAAAGACTTGATGTGATGTGAATTGGTCTGGTCAGTAAAAACGACTGACTGAAGCCAGTTTAAAACAGTTTTAGTCGGTCACACAGTACCACACCAGTCACCACACACTCACTATCATATATGATAATGTATATATAAATATTATATATTATATATTATTATATATTATGCTGTACAAATATATATTTTAATATTATACATATTTATATATATTCAAGTATATAGCATAGTGGTGATACTGACTGACTGACTGACTGAGTTTTTGATCACACGAGGCAAAGGCAATTCAACTTGGCTCACTATCATATGCTACCAATTGATCTATCAGCATTCAATGTGATGTTGCTTACTTGCCTGGTGGCTGCTAACACAACATAACAAAAAATACATTGAAATGTAAAATAAAATATAATATGACTTGCAAATACAAATATACGCATGCATTTATGTATATATATATATATATAAATGCATTATTGCGACTGCGTTGTGCATATTATTTTATGTACATTAAACTCAAAATGAAAATGTACAACAACAATAGTTTGTGTTTATGGTACATGATATTATTCAACATCACCATCATTATCAACATCAACATGTACATCAACATCATATTTTTATATACCATTTTTTGTTCAATTTATAAATTATATTTCTTTGTTTGTTGTCTAGCTGATTGAGAGAGGTCAGGGAAGACTTTAATTCAATTGAATGAAAATGTATATTAAATATGTATATAATATAATTAAATTACATTATGTTTATAATCATTTAAATTTTATAATAATAATTTATTACTTTTCTAGAATAATTTAATTATTATTATCATTAATTTAATATTTCAATGAAAGTGGGCGCAGTTATACTTATTTCGATTTTGTATTTATTTTTTTTTTTTTTTGTGCAACTATCGATCGTTAAATTTCTATATTTGTAAATACATATATATATATATATGTATTTATTTATAAAATATAACTGTATATAGTGAAAGAGGAAGTAATTGCAAACTTGCAAGAAACATGCCAACAACAAAAATATTATATTAAATTCATACAAGTTATTATTAATATAAATTAAATGTCAAACAAATTAATTATTTATTTATTCGATTTTAGAAAAAAAAAAAAAAAAAATAGATTTATTCCCGCCTTTTTTTGTTATTTTTTTTTTTAGCCTCTAGCAAAAATGATAAAAAAAAAAAAAATTAATTTGAAAGGCTTGAAGTATATTATCATTATTATTATTATTATTATTATTAAAATGTATATAATGGAATTTTTTATTTTTTATAATTTTTGTTTTCTTATTAAATGGTAAATATTATAACGAGTTTAATTGTATAGTTGGTGTCAATGATTGTTTATGTTGCGAGTTCAATTGCTTGATTGACCTCTGGAACGAATCGTCTTTTGCAATCAAATAAATTTTACTCGTGTCTCAATAAAAACATGCATGAATATATATATATACTATTTTTTTTAAATTTTTTTTATTAAACATAAAGTCATGTGCATTATATTATTTTAAATGCAACAACAACAACGACAAGATTTAAATTTTAATTATTAAATTGTTTAAAATAGACTATCAAGTTCATTTAAATTTTTTTTTTTTTAAGAGCCAGAATTTGTTATGTAATATATATAAAAACCTTTTGTTTGTTGCTTTAACCGTCATATATTTTTTTAAACTTTGATCAATAATAATAATAATAATTTATCACGATCATGATCGTGTATATATAATCATGCCAGGAAATGTTTTTTTTTTTTTAAATTTAATTCTTTTTTTTCAAGTTCACATTGAGTAGGATCATTTAACATTTATCATTTTATTAACGAATAAATTAATATTATAATAATTTATTGATGTTGTGTATATATATTGACAATATCAACGTCATTTTGATGATATATATATATATATATTTAATATTATTAATAATAATGAAACAATTTTTCCTTGAGATAAAAAAAAATTAAGAAAAAAATATAAAATATACTTGTACCAATAATTTCCGTAAAATGTTAAATTGATGAATACGTTGATAATTTATCATGATTAGTATTTTTTTAAAATAATTTCCGGTTTTTTTTTTAAAAGTATTATTGTTATTATTATTATTTTTTTTTAAACAACATACAAGTGACCAATAGAAATTGATGTAAACATAAACAATCAAACATAACCTTAATTTATAAAATGTCAAGCCGATTGTCAAAAAATCCGATTATATATTATTATTGAAATAAATAAATAAATAAATAATTAAAATGTCATCAGATAATAATTGGAATAAATTATTAAAACTTGGTCCAGAATATTATAAATTAACACTAGATAATAAAACTAAAAAAAATTTTCTTCACATTTGTTTTGATAATGAAACAGATGATAAATTAATTAGTATTGATTCAAAAGGTAGTGTATATTTATTAGATTATTATTCAACAGATTGGAATTATATTTGTCTTGGTATTATTGGCCAATCAACATTTGTTTCATATAGTCCAATAGCAAAATCTGAAATAATCGTTGGACAAACAACAAGTGATGTTAAAATTTTTAAATTATCACATGAATCATTGACACAATTTTGTACATTAAAAGGTCACAAAATATCACCAACATGTATAACATATTATAATAATTATTGCTTAACATGTTCACTAAATGAAGCATTTATATGGAATTTACATACTGGTGATAAAAATCATAAATTAAATATTGAAACAAATGATATAAAAAAATCAATAATATCATCAAATGGTTTAATTGCTGTATTATATAATAAAAATAATACAATACAATTATGGAAATTTAATGATTTTAATAATGATAAAAAAATTAAAATTCAATTAAATAATTATAATATGAAAAATGGTAAAGATATGATATTTGTTGATAATGGTAAATGTCTTATTGTTTGTGGTGGTGATGGTGTTAATGTTGGTCATGGTAATGAAAAAAATTTATTAATATTTGAAACAAAAACATGGAATGTTACAATGGCCATTGAATTTTCTGGTATAAAATCTTTACCTAAAAAAATACAATTACTTCCTTCAACATTTCATTGTGGTCTTAAAAAAATTTTATTTATTTTATTTGATAATGGAAATTTAAAATTACTTGATTTATCATTAAATAAATTTATTCCAATTGTTGATAAAATATTTAATGGAATTAGAAAATTTTGTTTATCAACACAAGGACAATGGATAGCAACAATACAATTTGATGGTTCAATAATTATTAATTCAATTAATCAAATTATTATTAAAAAACAAAATAACATTATTAATAATAATAAAATTAAATTAAAAAATAATAATATTAAAACACATTGTGTTGATCAACATCTTGAATTTATTAGACAACAAGTTAAACAACAATTAACAAAAGATAAATTATTACCAATATTAAAAGAATTTAAAGAATATCCAGAAAAACATCGTTCACGTATTTGGAAAAGTTTATTAAATTTACCAGATAATCGTAAAGCATGTATTGAATTAACAGATAAAATTATTAATGATGATAATAATAATAAACCTGAAATATTAAATAAATTTAAATTAACTGATAAAAGTAAAGAAATAATTCTTAGTTCAACAATTGAAAAACTTGTTTGTCTTTGTCCATTATTAAGTCAAACTTATTTTATTCCAGAATTAATATTTCCATTTTTAATTGTATTTAAAAATGATTCATTATCAGCATTTGAAATATCTGTTACAATTATTATGAATTTTTGTAAAAATTGGTTTGAATATTATCCATTACCACCAATAAATATACTTGGTATTATTGAAAATATATTAATGGAAATTGATTCAGAATTATTATGTTATTATTGTAAAATTAATTTAACATCAAGTGATTATGCTTGGCCATTATTAAGAACAACAATGAGTGAAGTATTAACAGCAAATGAATGGCTTATACTTTGGGATCATATATTATCATATGGAAAACCTTCATTTTTATTATTTATTATTGTTGCATATCAATATTGTTTAAGAAATATTATATTTAAATTATTAAAAAATAAAAAAGATGCTGAATTTTTTTTTAGAACACCAGCACAAATTGGTGTTTATGATATTATTAATATGGCTAAAAAAATTGATCAAAATGTATCAAAAAAAAATCATCCATCAAGATATATATCGTGAGTTGAATAATATATATATATTTTTTTATATTATTTTAAATTAAATTGAAATTACTTATTTATTTTTTCTTTTTTTTTTTAGAGATAAATTTGAATATTTGCCTGAAAATGGACCATATCCACCATTTTTAATGAATCAATTTCCAAAATTTTTAATAAGTGAACAAGATAATATATCAAAATTACAAAAACTTCAATCTGAAGAATTAATAGTTAAAAAAAAAAATTTAGAAGCTAAAAAAAAAGCTGAAAAAAAAATGCTAAATGATGAAATTGAACGTTTTACAAAAGAAATTCATAATCAAAGATTAAATGAATTACAAAAATGTTACAATGAACAATTAAAATTAACAAAATTATCATTAGAAAATGAAATTGATGAATTTGAAAGAATAACAACAACGTTAACAAATAATAATAATAATAATAACAATGAAATATTACCAAAATATAAAAATAAAAAAAAAAAATCTTATCAAGAATTACAAAAAAATGTTGATAAACTTGAAGATGATGTAAAATCATTTTTAGGATCATTAAAAACATCTAGAAAATAATTAATAAACTAACGTATTTAATATAATAAATACTTTAAATTATTTATATCTTTATCTAATCTATTTTTAATTTAAAAAAAATATTTTTTATTGTTTTATCAAGTAAAATTTAAAAAAAAAAAAATAATAATAATCATGCAATTAATATTTTTTGTTTATTTAAATGATTACCTAGATGAATTATTTATTCATATTTGATGAATGAATGTACTGGAGCATCTATTTTTGATTTACCATCAAGTCCAAGTAATTCCATTATGACAAGACACTCAACAACTTTAGCACCAGTTGCTTTTAATAATTTAACAGCTGCTTTTATTGTACCTGTTGATAGATAAATCAATTATTAATTTTAATTTTATATTTATAAATAAAATAAAACATAAATAATAATATATTTTATATTATTTTTATTTACCTCCAGTTGCTAATAAATCATCAACAATTAAAACTTTTAGTCCATTTGTGATACTGTCTGTTTGAATTTCAAATGTTGCCTGAAACAATTTTAATCATGTTGCTGTCATTTATATAAATTAATTTTATTATATTTTTTAAATAATAAATATATATAATATATATTTATATTAATTACCTCGCCGTATTCTAGTGTATAACTTTCACGCATAACATTACCTGGTAATTTACCTTTTTTTCTAATTGGAATAAAAGGTTTACCAAGATCAAGTGATATCAATGGACCAAGTAAAAAACCTCGTGAATCAAGACCAACTATGGCGTCAATATCTAAACTGGTTGCATGATCAACTAAAAGATCCTTCATAGCTTTCATGGCTTTTACATTTTGAAATATTCCAAATATATCTCTGTTGGTAAAATAATAATAATAATAATAATAACAATTTTTAAATTAAAATAACAATTGGTATTATGTATTTTATTTTTCGATTTAATAATAATAATAAGACTTACTTGTAAATAATTCCTTGTTTTGGAAAATTGACATAAGTCTTGACAGCATCCTCAATTATTTTAATATTATCAGAATTATTATTCATTTTAAATTAAAAAATTATTTTAATTGCTTCGAGTTAAAAAATATAATTATTTTTTCAATATATTTAATGACAATTGACAACTCAACAAGTGTTTTTTTTAATTAAAAAAATTATCATCTATCACGAGATTTATTCTTTTTATTGTTAAATAACAATAAATAACACGTGGTTTTTTGTTAAAAAAAAATTAAAAAAAAAAACTGGAATTTGGAACGAATGTGATATTAGCTGATTAATTATATTCGAGATTTATTTCGAGATAAAATATCGATACAATAGATAAAAACACTACCTACTCTACCAACAAAAATATTAAAGTATTCTGTAAAAAATGATAAATTTAAAAAAAAAAAAAAAAAATATAATTTTTATTTAATAAAACTAAAAAAAAAAAAAAAAAATCTCAGACATTTTTTTTTTAATTTTAATGACATTACAAGCTATTGATTGATATTTATAATTTGTTCAATTGATATGTATAATTTTGTTTCTCTTTTTTTAACTTTTTATTTGTAATACTGATTGAATATCGTAGCAAGATTTAATTAAAGTGGCAAATAAATAATTAATAATGTTGAAATTTATGGTTATAATAATCAATATAATTATAACAATAATTGGTCAACCCAGTAAGTACCTATACCTAATTGTAAATAATAAATTTCGATAATAAAAATTAGTATTAATATATAATTTTTTATATTGTTATTGAAAAAAAGTTATAAACAAAACAGATTTAAAAAGTTGTAAATTAACACAATTTGGCATCGAGTATAAAGGACAAAAAGGAACAACAGCTGGTGATATTCGTTGTCAATCGTGGTATGGACATGATCAAATTCATTCAGTATGTTATTTTGATCAAAAAATAAAAAAAAAAACATAAAAAGATATTATATAATAAATATAATTTATACAGATACATCCTGGTATTAAAAACAATGATTTTCCAGAAAAATCAATGCAGTTAGCTAAAAATTATTGTAGAAATCCAACAAAAGATCCAAGAGGTCCATGGTGTTATACAATGGATCCATTATTGATTGATGATGAGTGTGGAATTCCACTTTGTAATTTTGGAGGTATTATATTAAAATACTGTCATTATTTGTAAATATAAAAGTTTATAAATTAAATTATAATTTATAAAAGAATGTAGAATTACTGGAGTTGGAGTTGAATATGGTGGAAATATAAATACAAGTTTATCAAATAATAAATGTCAATTTTGGGATAAAAAAAGAAACAAACTAAATGGTCTTACTGAAAAATATCATAATACAAAATTTCCAGATTTATCAAGACAAAAAGCAAAAAATTATTGTAGAAATCCTGATAATGATATTGGTGGACCTTGGTGTTGGGTTGAAGAAGAAAATTATGAATATGTTAAAAAAGAATATTGTGATGTACCATTTTGTGATGATAAAAATTGTATTGTTTATACAAGAAATTCATCAGTTTATTCAACAATTAAAAATATTCACAATACAATTGGTAGTTTAAAAATTTGGATTAAACTATGGGATCCAGATGATGAATTACATGTACGATGATGATAATAATAAAATTATTTAAAAATATACAAAAAAAAAATTAATAAATTTTATAAATATTTAAAGGGTCAAGCTAGACTTTTATTCAGTCTTTTACCAATACCAGCATCTTCAAAAAATATTGCTCAAGATTGGAAAGCTGGTACTGAAATTATAATATCAAATAGTGGAACTGGACAAATATATCCAACTGACGATGATGTACGTTATTTAACATAATAATAAAAAAAAAGCAAAAATAATATAAATAATAATATGATGAATTTGATTTAGAATGAGATTGAATTGGAACCAACACCAAATATTATATTGGGTTCCAAATGGACAGCACTTACAATCAATTGGGCAGATGGTTTTATATCAGTCACTAAACAAGATTCCAATAAGCCAATATTTATTGATGAATATGCAAAAGATAATACAATATCCAGTATGTTTAAAGATGGTTTTATTAATTATGGTTTAATGGGAACTGGTGTATTGTGGAGTACTGAATCATGTAATGAAGGTAAAATTAATTAATCAATAATATCATTATATTATTTACATATTATTATTATTATTATTATTATTATTATTATTAATAAATAAATTTGATAAATATTTTTTATCAAATTTCAAGTGTGTGAAGTTTATACAACATTTGGATTAGAATATATTAATGTTTTACCAATTAAAAAAAATAAAATAAGTTTGGATATTAATTTTCATGTTCGTGCTAATCATGAAATATATATAAAACTTTATCAAACACCAGGAAATGTTTATCCATCTGTTGAGGTAATGATAATAAAAATAATAATAATAATGAAAAATTAATAAATTAATAAATATATTTATAATAAAATTAAAAAAAGCTTGCAATTGATAAAGAAAATTCAATAACATTAACTCATAAATCATCTGAAGAATCAAATAAATTATATATAAAAAATATACCAAGTTTAAATATACTGAGTTATTGGAAATGGAATGAATTTACAGTGAGTTTATTTGGTTCTCATTTTCGGCTTTTTTCAAAAAGATACTATGGCAATGATGAGATTTTGTATGCAAAAGAGCACCTGTTCAGTAGTCTCAGATGGTTTAGTTTTGGTAGCAACGACGTAATTGCCCATTGGACGTTCTTTTGTGCACCCGAAGATGCCGACAATGTTGAAATACCCACACCACCAAATTGTATTTCCAATACATTTGATTTTAGTTACAACGGTTCACAATGGACCACAGTCAAAGATTTACCATGTATACCATGGATCGCCAACGAAGTAAAAATAATATAATTTCAATTGATTTTGCATTCACATATATATTTATATCATTATCATTATTATTTTATTATTTTATTAATTATTTTAGATTCCTGATAATGAAAAAAAAAATAATTTATTTATCGATGAATCAACATTATTACAAGCTAAAAATAAATGTAAAAATCCACTTGAAGATATAAATGGTCCATACTGCTATGAATATAATAAAAATAATTTAAATATAATTAAAAATTATTGTTCAATACGTACATGTAGATCATTAGAGTGTCGTATGGCTGGTACAGCAAATGATTATATTGGTACATTATCAACAACAAGATCTGGTCGTAAATGTGCAAGTTGGGTGATCAATATTGATAATAATAATAATAATAATAATAATAATATATTAAAAAATACAAGGTATGATGTATCAAGGCCATCAGGACTTCAAACAACTTTTAATAGTAATATAAATGAAGAACAAGATGTTGAAGAAGAAGAAGAAAATAAGTTGTCCTGGATAAATGAGGATACGATGGCGCCAAAGGCTATTCATGATATCGTCTCCTCATTTGATGATAAAAATATTCAATATGCTGATGACAAAATTTTAAATGATACAAATATCATTTACAATAAATCAAATAATAATAATAATAATTTAAATTTAATTAACATTAATATGATTGATGAATCATTATCAATTCATCAAGTTGATCCAGCATATTTAAATGATACACTTTATCCAGAACAAAGTGCTAAAAATGCTAGTAATTATTGTCGTGATCCATCAAAAAGTATTGCTGGTACTTGGTGTTATACAACTGATCCTCATGTACCACAAGATTTATGTGATGTTAAAGATTGTGAAAAACCAGGTATGATTATTTATTTATCAAATATGATTATTATACCTATATTTTTTGTTTAATATAATAATATTATATTATTTTAAAATATTTAGAAGAGTGTACATTTCTTGTGCGTGGAAGTGGTATTGGTAGACGTTTATATATTTTACCTGAGCATCGTTTAGAGGGACTTCATTTTGCCCTGAAGGCTTGGGAACCAGATCATCCAGATTCAATAACTTTTGTATTTCTTGCTGACGATGGACTAAAGTCACGATATATACTTAAAATTGGTGCTGCAAATAATGAAAAAGTACTTTTGTATTATCAAAGTGAAGATACTGGTAATTCAATAATAATAATAATAATAATAATATTGATAATAATTAATAACTTAATTTTGTTGCTAATTAATTGATTAATTAATTAATTAATTAGATATAACACTTGTTATGAAAAAAACACTTCCTCATTTATTATATATTGGTAAATGGAGTAGTTTTGTTATTAAAATACCACGTGGTAAAGTACAAGTTTATTATGAAGGATCACAAAGTCCATTATTTGATTGGGAACATTCAAAACCAGCTGATGCATTTTTACCAGTTTATTATTATTACACAAGTGAAGGAGGTAGAACAATTGGTGTTTCATTTGATTGTAATTCTGGTAAAGACAAACAAACAAACATAAATAAATAAATAAATAATCATAATAATAATATAAACTTTAATATATATTTAAAACAATTTTAATGATGACAGTTGTGTTATTTTTATGTGGATTGAAGGTTGTCCAGTTGAAAAAGTTGATACTGATAAATTTAACAGAATAATACCAGTGTCAACTTGGAATACCAAGATGTTATCAACATCAAATCGTCTTGAACTGATGATTCGAGCACGTGGGGTCGTTTTAATACCTCTTATTTTATTTCCAGCAACTTCTGGGTATTTTTTTTTTTATTTTTTATTTATTTTTTTTTATTATTTTTTATTTAACATATTCACTTGCCAACAGCATGTTTAAAATAACTCAAAAAAAAAAAACCTAAATAATTCGCGTACAGAAGCATTTAATCAACACATGTATTTTTTTTTTTTACATGTTGTATTTTTATGATAATCGATAATGTTTATTCGTAATAGGTACTTTGCTCTTACCCTCGGGGAAATGAACCAGTGGATATTTTTTCTTAAAAACACTTATCCAAATGTTAAAATATTTCATAAGGAAAAAATTGATACACCAAATTTATTCAGTACAAATACATGGACAAATTTTACAATATTGTAAACAAAATTATTTTTTTTTATAATCAAGTTTTTTTTATTATTATCAAATAATAATATAATATATTTAATTTTCCAGATGGTTTAATAATACAATCAATGTAGTTTGGAATGGAACACTCGTGTTCAATTATGAGCATACATCGCCCTTGTTATTCTACTTTTTCTCGTTGTCTGTCGATAAAGGTGGTTGGGCAACTTGGACAGCAAATTGCTTGCCACCAGGTAACTCAATTCAATACCAAACTTGTTGATGAAAATAATAATAAAAAAATAAAATAAAATAAAATATATATAGATATAGATGAAAGAATGTATCTTGTACCAATATATTTTATTTAAAAAAAAATTTTTTTTTTTTTTTCACATCTCACTTGAATAATGACTTTTTCAAGACATTGATGGTGAGCCTGAGGATGGTGGATGGTCTGAATGGGGCCCTTGGGCATGTAGTGCAAGTTGCAATGGTGGTGTTGGTACACGTAAACGTATTTGTAATAATCCAATTCCAAATATTAAAGGAGAACCTTGCATGGGTTCAAGTATATTAACTGGTAAATGTAATACAATACTTTGTGGTGATATTACTGAGAATACAGTTGATCTTATTAGAGGTAAAATTCGTAATGAATATACATCATTGATTGTCAAAGAGGATAAAAGTATTGATATATCAATTGATCATGATGTTATTGATGCTGTTAAACATGATTCACCAGATTCAAATATATACTGGTCACACAATGGATTATTTATGCATCATCTTCATGATAATAATAATGAAAGAATTTATATTAAAAATTACAATATTAGTTAGTATTTATTTTTATTTTTTTCTTTAACTATATACATATAGATATACATATATATATAATATACATAGTTATATTATAAATGTCAATTCAAGTTGTAGTCATTTGGGTGGAGTCATATGTACTTACCTATTTAAAAAACAAAAAAAATATTATAAATAAATATGAAATAAAAATTTTTCTCTTGATTTATAAACTTGTTTGTTGCAGTTATAAATCGAGCAGAGGTGAATGACTCGGGTGTTTATACAATCACACTGCATCGTATAGACGATACACATATGATCATGAAACTTGTGAGCCTGTCGGTGCTTCCTGTCAGAACAAGCGTGACACTTCGTGAAACGTTGTCCATGAATTTAACTTGTCATTGCGTGGTACTTGGTTATCAATATTCAAATTTAAATATATACTGGACCAAAGATAAAAATATATGGAAAAATTATAGTACAGCTATTAATACTTATCATATTGATCATGTTAATTCAAGTCACAAAGGTTTATGGGAGTGTCATGTTATACAAAATGATTATAAATTTCATTGGATAACAAATGCAATTAGTATTAATATTATTGGACCACCAAATTGGCGAACACATTTAATGGAAGATGATATGACAAAACCAATATTTGGTTGGATGCACAATGAAATTATTGTTGCTCTATCTGTTTTTATTATTATATTTATAATAATTTTTATAATTATTATAACAACAAATTGGTACATTAGGTACACATATATATTTATATTTATATTATATTTATTTATTCAACTATTTTATTATTTTTTTCATATTTTATTTTAAATTGACATTCATTTTCTTGATATTGAATTTTTAATTTATCGATTGATTAATTTGATTAGTATTTTATATTTATATATATCTATATACATATAGGTACTTATATTTTTTTTTTTTATTTAAAATGTTAAGTGGACATGTGCGTTAGATGAAACTTCTTATCAGATGCAAGTCACGTGTTTTTATTTTATTTTAAAGATGAGTGAAACGAGCACTAGCAAATTACTTCCTTATGAATGGAGATAAAAAAATATTAATCAAGTTTATCGATTTAAAAAATACAAGATTAATTATATATATATATATATATATTTATAATGAAAATAAATTTAAAAAAAAAAATATTTAATTTTACAGGTTTCAAGAAAGTCTAAAGGGTGCAATGTCACAGAATATTAATTATCAACAAAAACATGAATATTTTACAAAAAAATCACAAATAAAATCAACACCCCGAAGAGTATATGAAAAATTTGAAAATTTATCAAATAAAAAATTATCAATAGAAGAAACAGAGTCATTACTTGAACATTAATATACCAAAGTATTATTAATATAATAATTGTCATTTAACTGCAATTAATTAATTCTCTTGATAAAAAAAAATAAATAAATTGTAAGATAGAAGATGAAACGTCGTGAATCAAGTTGGTAGTTCAGAAAAAAAAAAAAAATATATCAAAAGAAGCAGCAAAAAAAATCAAGAAGCCAAAAAAATATAAAAAATAAATACTATATCAAGTGAGTTGAAAGAAAAAAATAAATATAAATAAAAAATAATGAAGAAGGGGGTATATATCTTAAAAAATCACGCAAAGGTTTATATACATTTTATATAAACGTGTATAGTATAGAGTATATATATATATCTATATGTATAATATAGACAGGGGACGTAGTGCGGTTAAAATGTAAAATGCTGATGGGTATATGGTGATGCTAAAGCAAAATAAAAAATAATAAATAAATAAATAAATAAATATATATATATAAAAAAAAAGATCATCAAAAGAGTAAAAGATAAAAACAATCCTTTGCAACTTAAAAAGTTGGCAGGCGATCTTTTTCGATGTTGTGTGTACCAACGAAGACATCCCAAGAGCATAACATTCAAAGAGAGAACTTTAAAAAATAAAACGTGTTTAAGACAGGTTCACCAATGCTTTTGTATATGTGTGTATCAGTAAAAAATAAATAAATAAATAAATAAAAAAAGCAACCAAAGATATATATACCTTGATAAAAAAAAATATATATATATAAAAAAAAATTACGGACAGATATTGGACGACAGGTGCCTCGCCCACGTGGACTCTCTCAAACTAAGTATACACGATTCAGTGAGTTGCTTGATGATGAGGTGGGATTATATATAGGATATATAAAAGTAAGAATTGCCAAAGAGAAGGGAAGTTTTTAAAAAAAAGTCAAGTTAAATCAAGCAAAGTAAAGTAAAAGGAAAGGAAAGGATAACACTTGATGTGGTATATATGGAAAGGAAAGGAGATACTTGTGGGGATGTTTTTAAAAATAAATAAAAATATAGGTATAGGTATATATATACAAGAAGGCTTCCTTGTTGTCCCAATGCAAGAATTAATACTATATCAACAACTATTTTTTTTCTATAAAACTATATATATATATAGCTATATATATATATATATATATATATATATACTAGATGGTGATTGTTGTTGGTTGCATTGGTCTCAATTTTTCATAAATATATATATGTTGTTGATGTTGTTGATGTTGTTGATGTTGTTGGTGGTGTTGCTGATGGTGAACATCATACACACATACAAAAGATAAAGTTGAAATAGTAGGTGGAGCTTATGTATTGAATGTATTATAGATATATATTATATATGAACCAGAAAAGGTGGGGCACAGTGGAGCTACCCATTCGGTAGCAAATACCTGGTTGCTATAAACCGTCGCAAGGTCAAGATCACTCGGTTAATCCAATATCCAGTCAGTCGAGGATCTTGCACCTTGCATCGTCGTGTGAACAAGACAAAATACGTGTGTTTATTATATTCATTCATAATTTTTTATTTTTTAAATTTATTATATTTTTATTTTTTATTTTTTCAATTGTAATTATTATTTATTATAATTACATAAATTAATTAATTTTTTATTTATTATTTTTTGTATTTATTGTTTTGTTTTGTTTTTTTTTTTTTATAGTATTTTTTACTTGGAGATTAATTGATTGATTAATTGATTGATTGATTGATTTATTAACAAGTAAAAAAAACATAAAATAAAAATGGAAACTTGTGTTTTGATACCTAAAGAATTTTCATTGTCACTTGCTAATGATATTAATCGACCACACAAGAAGGAAGATGGAGATGTCAGGATATCGGTTTGTTCAACAGTCTTTATACCTGCTGGTACATTGATTTATCCATTTCAAGGATCAATCAGGTATGACAAGATTGATTTGTACTCACTTCTTGATGATAATGATGTAAGTAGCATATGCATATTTTAATTATTATATATTCCCAAGTATAAAAGAAAGCTGTATATATTATTATTTATTTATTTTGAAATTAATTTTAGATTCGACGAGAATATGGATGTTATGATGAAGTATCAATGTCCGAGTACAATCACACTCATCGAAAGTGCAATTGGATCAGATTTTTACGTATTGTTCAAACTTACAATGATCAAGTCAATTTAATTGGCACCAAAGTTAAAGGTAAATTTTATTATATATTTTATTTGCGTTCGTTTGATAAATATAAATATTAACTATATAAATCAATGAAGCAAAAATATAAAAAAAAAAAAGGTAAAAAACATGTTTTTATTCATGAATACAGGTGAACCAATATTTGAAGTAATCAAGGATGTCCAGCCAGACACGGAGCTCGTCGCCTGGTTTCTACCAGCATCATCCCACGAGGATCTTGTCTTTATATCGCGTGACGTCTGTTCGCATTCAGATATTTACAGGTGCAGCATTGACTCAATACTTTCTGGTAAGTTTATTATATTCACTATATATTTATCTCTTGCAATATCATATCATTTATGTTCTGTATATACCCATATATATATGCACAATTTAAACCCTTTTTTTTTTTTTTTCATTTTTTTTACTTTACTTAATTTTTTTGTTATTATGTATATATATAAAATTTTCATTGATAAAACAAAAATCATTCAATACATAAATTTACAATACAACAATATTTTTCTTTTTAATTTTTAAATAATTTAATCAATAATTTTTCTGGTTTTTCCTTATCAATTTGATTGGTACAGAATAAAAAATAAAAAAAATAGGTATAGGTATATAAAAAATAAATAATACAAGTATATGTATATATGTATTGTATAAGATATAATATAAAAAAAAAAATTAAGTTTGCAAAAAAAAAAAAAAAAAAAGGATAAATGTTGTATACAGTAGCAAAAAGTTTGAAAGTAAGGGCCGTCTATGCGTTAACCCATCCATTGTACTGTCCTTTAGTTTCTCGTTGACTGGGTGGATACATATTTGAATCACAAACGCGGTAAATTTCTTGTGATCTGAAACCGACAAAAAAATTCCAGCACGTATTTGCATTTCAGATTTGTAAGCAGTTTTACTTTTTATTTTTTTTTAACTTTATTTTATTCCCTCCTCTTTTTCCTCCTCCTCATCCAATTGATTATTTCATTTTTTTATATATTTATTTATTTATTTTTATTTTTTTTTATATATATATATATGTATACCTATACCCTCAATGTGCTTCTCGAGATTACCCACAATTGCCGGTGTATACCAAAGACGTCGGCAAGTTGACTCGAAAGGAAGGACCAAAGCCACTCTATATAATATGTGCCCTTAAATGTGAACGCCATTGCAAATATCATGTCAATTTATTTATTTTTCTTATACCATTGTTGTAAACTCTTCTTCTTTCATCCACCCCAAATTCAGAATTTAACATTTTTTTTTTTTTTTTATTTGTTATAATATACAGTTTAACATTTAAAATCTAAATAATATATTTATATTTATATTTATATTTATGTGTTGAGGCATTGTTGAGACAATCCATTGTTTTGAATGATATTTTATTTTTAAATATATCATTTATCAACTTTGATGGATATATTCTTTTTTTAAAAAACTTGATTCATTTAAATTTACTCTATTTTATTATCATATATTTATATATAAATTTATATACGCATATACTTGTTGCTATTTAAACTTGATATATAAAAATGTAATCATCATCATTAATAAATTAATTAATGAAAAAAAGAAAAAAACTTTTTTATAAATGAAAAGATAAAAAGATATATATATATATATATAATTGAAAAATTATCAGTTGAATTTTTAGTTGGAAACTATAAAAAAATAAATAAATAAATAAATAAATATTTTGATGATTCAATTTAAAATATATACCTATATATTTATATATCTCAGACATTTTAATGAGTTGTATACATAATAAAATGTCTATTAATTTATATTATTTATGTATATATATTATGTACTTATATAAAAAAAGTAATAATAATAATAATTTTGTTTTTATGTTTATACAGAATCACCATTGGATTTATCAACAAGTCTTTTAACACGAAAATCAAAATTATCAATTTCTGTATCAGATGCTGATGATTATGAATCAACATCTGAAGAATCATCATCATCACGTGTATCTCTAGTCAATGATCAACTTGATTGTAGTGTTTTGACAACAGTTAAACGTGGTGAACGTGTACTATTACCATGTGAAGTTTGTGGAAAATCATTTGATCGTCCATCATTATTAAAACGTCACATGCGAACACACACAGGTTCTTAAACAATATATATCATAACAACAATAATAATAATTATTACAACAATAACAAAATTATAAAATTCTAAAGAAATATATATACATATATATATATATGACAAAAGAAATAAACCACAAATTGCAAATTTAAAAAAAAAACATAATTATTATTATATATTTTTTTATTTAAATATTAAAACTAATGATTATTATTATTCTTATTAATGATTTCAGGTGAAAAACCACACGTTTGTATGGTTTGTAATAAGGGCTTTTCAACATCATCATCTTTAAATACACACAAACGTATTCACAGTGGTGAAAAACCACATCAATGTCTTGTTTGTGGTAAAAAATTTACAGCATCATCAAATTTATATTATCATCGTATGACGCATATCAAAGTAAGTTTAACAATAAATATAAATATAAATATATATATGCGAATCTATATCAAAAGTGGTCTATCCATTAAATTCAAATGATATTATATTATAGATTCGCATGTTCATTTATTCATTTGACTTTAAATTGCCGACATTTCCGTATCGCGTAAACCCAGAAGGCATTTAATGTCTTTTAAATAACACATAAATAATCCAACTTTATTTATACATATATACATATATATAGGTATATTTAATTTACATTTATTTTATTTTATTTTTCTTATCATTTTGAAAGAAAAAAAAATATACAAATCCTTTTCAAAGTCGTTCATTACTTTTTCATTAATCAGAACGGAAATAGTCGATATACATTGAAAGAGTTTCTCTAATCTTTTTGTTTTTTTTTTTATTAGCTACCTCTCTTATATACCATACCCTTGGTGATTTTGCTTGTTTTATTTTTTGTTATTTTGAATGTAATGATATCTCAGGTGGAGACTGAGAAATGCAGTTGCGAATTTAGTGTATACCTATATATTTATCTGGTATAATGTGGGGGCAAAAGTAGAGTAACAAAAAATATATATATATATATATATATATGAAAAAAAAAAAAAAAAAAAAAGGGTTATATGTATAGAAAGAAGGAGAATAAGAAGACAACCATATAGGCTGCAGGTTTTGCCATCAGCTACTGTAATTGGCCCATTACTTGCTACCGCTTGGAATGCAATCCAATTAGAGAGACAGAGAACCAATGTATCCTCCGGCTGTGTTCATCCACTGCTTCAACATACAACTAACATTTTTTTTTTTTTTTTTTCATTTATTTATAATTTTTTTTTACTCTCATTTATTTTTTTCATATGCTCTGTTTTTTTTTTATATTTTCTTTTTTTTTTTTTTTGCTTATAGCTATAAGTATACCTATTATTATATATTATATATATATACCTATATGTATAACATTGAATTTTTAAGTTGTGCGTGCTTTTAAAATGTTGGTGATGTTGGTGATGTTCATATGTGCTTTATTTTTATTGTATAATTCTTTTGCCATGGTTTAACACGAAGAGAATCACAAATCGGCATTTTATATATATATAAAGCACAAAGTCGTTTTAACGCCCGATAAATTTAAACGAATTAACAGAGTAGCGTTTAATCGTCGACGTTTTTACTGCTCAGCTTGTTATTTTATTTTTTTTTTTTTAGTATTATTATATTGTTTTTATTTTTTTACTTGTGTCGTAAATATGTGAATGAAATTGTGATGAGCTTTTGATTGTTTTTTTATTTCTTCATTTATTTTTATTGTTGAATGATATGATGCGAGACAAAAAAAAAAAAAATAATCATTTACAATTTTGATTATTTAAACAGTTTTTATTTATTTATTCATTTTTTTTTTTTTTTTTTGGGAAAATTTTATAGTTAATAACAAAGTATTTATTGATACATTTTTTAGAAAGCTTTTTTTTTTTTTTTAATTATTATAATGATAGTGATTTAAAAAATTTGAAAATGTATATATTATAATATATTTTTTTGTTTTTTTTTTTTCAAGGAAAAACCACATAAATGCTCACAATGCTCAAAATCATTTCCAACACCTGGTGATTTGAAGAGTCACATGTATGTTCACAATGGTTTATGGCCATTCAGATGTCACATTTGCAGTCGTGGTTTTAGTAAACCAACAAATCTTAAAAATCATATGCTATTACATCTTGGACGTTGCTCAAACAAAACCAAGTTTGTCAAGCCTGACTCTTGATTTACTTGTATCACTTGAAAATACATATTTTTTTTTTTTTTTTTTTTTTTTTTTTTTATATTAAGTATATATTATTTTTTTATTTTAAATTTAAAAAAAAAAAAAAAAAAATACAATCATGATTCATTTGAAGTAGATGACATTTATACTCATTTAAAAAGTCAAGTAGATTACGAATTCATGTGCCAGACATTAACTCAATGTATTTTTTTTTTTTTTTTAAATATTTTCTTTTTTTTTCTTTTTTTTTTAGTCAATTTTTAAAGACTTTGATTATATAACTAATTACCTAAGTAAATTTTTTTTGATTGCTCCAATTAAGTATATAATAATTATTGAATATTTTTTTAAAATTTTTTTTCTTCAGTTCTTTCGATATATATTTTTATTATTTTTTTTTTTTTTGCAATCGTTAATTAATTAATTAATTAGTTATTATTATTACAGATAAAACTACGTTGTAATTTTGTTTTTCAAATAGAATTATTTGTGCTTATTATTGTTCAATTGATAATATTACTTAATAATTATATATGAATTCATTAAACTGATAAGGTACATTAAATATGTGCTGAATTAATTATTATATTATTATTTTTTTTTTTTCACAATATTATTAAATCATCAACATACTGCAATTTTAATTATAAATGCAAAACATTTTTTTATTTCTTTATTAAATAAAATTATATTATTATTATTATTATTATTATTATTTCAATAAATATATCTGTTTTAAAATTTTTTTTTTTTATCAACTAATTTAATAATTTAATAAGTATATTTTATATTTTCTACTGTAAAATTTTTTAAACAAAAAAGCTTTTTTTTTTTAAGCTCATTTTTAATATATATTTTTAAACAATAAAACAACAAGATTTTTTGTTTTTTTTTTTTTTTTTTCTAGAAGAACTTGGAACACAAGTTGGAGATTAATTTATATATATATATATATTTATTTTATTTTAAATTGATTATTTTTTAAAATTTATTTTTCACTAGCTTGTATAGTATTATTAATTTGTTCCATTGTTTTACCCTTCATTAAAATTAATTCATTCCGGATCTGAAATTCTAATCTAACTGATCCCGTATCACCCATTTAAAGTTATTTTTAAAAATTTTTTTTTTTAGATAAACTTTATTAATTATTTATCTAATATATTATTTTATTTAAAATATATAATTAATTAATTATTTTTAAATTTATCAAAAAGATGCTATATTTCTGCTCCACCACCAGTTAATCCAGCTTTTCTTTCAACAGGTACTTGTTTTGTAAAACAATCATCTAAAAATTGTGCCATTGATAAATATAAATGTCCAGTAACACCAGTTAAACTGTGACTAACATCTGGATAAACCTTAAATAAAAAAATAAAAAAATAAAAAAAACAATAAATTAAATTTATTTATAAAATAAAATATATTAAATAATGATAAATATTAAACCTGCTGTCTGAATAATATTCCTTTTTTGGCAAGATGCCTAGCAAGTGTCATTGACTGTTGAAATTGTACATTATTATCAGCAGTACCTTGAACCATGTAAAACATTTTATTACGTAAATATTCAATTTTATTATAAACATCAGATTCAGCATATCCTTTGTAATTTGATGTGACATTTGGCAAACCCATGTATCTTTCAGCATATGCAGAATCTATTTTTAATAAATAAATAAATAAATACAAGTATGCAAATTAACAAATGTAATGCACAATATAAAAATTTATTAACTGTAAAGTTTCCAAGATATTATTGGGGCAATACTTATTCCACATTGAAATACATCTTGATCTGGTTGTGCCAATGCTAATGCTGTTACAAAACCTCCATAACTCCATCCCCAAATAGCAACACGACGTTTATCAACAAAAGGCAATGAATCTCTTAAATATCTATAATAATTTAAAAATAATAAATAAAAAAAACAATTTTAAAGACAAATAAATATTAATTAAAATTAAATTAAATTAATTTTATTATTTACTCGCTGACTTCAAGTTGATCAGCAACTTCAACTGTACCAAGTCGATAATAAACTTCATGTAAAATTTTATAGCCTTGTCCTCCACTTCCTCTACCATCAATTTGTGCAACAATAACATTTTTTCTACTTGACAAATATGTATTCCAATCAATCTTGTACATATCTGTAACTAATTGGGTTCCAGGTCCTCCATAACTTTTGTAATAAAAAAAAAATATATAAATTCTTCAAGTATTATTATTATTATTATTACAATAAAATTATATACATATAATTTTATGTTTAAAAAGATGTATATCAATGGTAAACGCATTCCAATGTTTTTTTTTCATCATTGAATGGTAATTTTTAAATCTAATGCTCAACATCATTACTATATATGTGTATAGGTAGGTATATAGGTATATACCAAGAAGTTGAAATATATATATATATATATATATGATAAAATTGATACTCACACTTGGACAACCATTGGATAACGTGTTATTTCATCTTCACGAAGACCAGGTGGTAAATAAAGTCTCACCTGTGCATTATAACCACCACTTATTTGTACCGGAAATGTTTTAATTTGTGGTAATGCTATTTTTGATATTTTTTCCTAAATCATCATAATTAATTATCAATAGGTATATATGTATACATATATATATTAAATTTACCTGAAGCTCAGTATTATTTTGTAAAATTGCAATGAATCTTGGCTGTGGTGATTCTGTTTTCCATAATGATACTGTCGGCACACCTGGACCAAGACATTCCAGAACAAAAAATTCCAAACCAACTGGAAAACTTGCTGCATGATACTGACAAGCTTGAACACGTCCTGAAAAATTATTAAAATTTATTAAATAATTATAAATAAACACTTGGTTTTTTTTTTTTTTCTTGTTAATTATATTATTAATTAATATAATTATGTTTTTGTTTTTGTTTTTTATTTGTGAGTATATGTATACATAAACATGATATTTAGATAATTAAAAATATTATTTTTCATGCCGATTTGTTGATTGAAATAATAAAACATTAAACACAAAATATTCGTATATAAAAAAGATTGTAATTAATTATTTAATTGATAATTTTTATTTTATTTATTTTTAATTTATTTTAATATTTATTACATTTGATCACGCAAAGTCTCTTGTTTTTCATGAAAAACTTTTTTTTTTAATTTATTTTAAAATTCAATCAAAAAGTCACGCGACAAATTTAATTTTTTTTTTTTATTATTATTTTTTAAATCCTCTTATATTTTAAGTATAAATGAAATTAATCATCAATATCGGATTATTTATATCATCAAGGACACATGCGCTTGAATTAAAAATTTATATTATTTATTTTTTTTTTGTATCAATTTGATGATGAATAAATATAATAATTTATAGACATTTACTTATAACAGACAAAAAAATAAAATTTATATCTATTATATTTAAAATTAATTTATAATAAAAAAAATTCTATACGATTAAAGCACATCCTGCAATAAATTTATGGCATTCACACTGATCTATACACACACACACTCATAGATATTGTATTTAAATTTGGAAAAAATGTAAAAATAATTGATTAATTAATATTGAAACATAAAATTATTCATCAGAATTTTTTTTTTAAATTGGAAATAAAAATTTATATAATTTTTTTTTATTCCATTTAATATTAATTTTAAATTTAATTTATATATAATTTATCTAAAAAAGCATAATATGTATTTGCAAATTGCTTGATACATTTATTATTCAAATAAGTATATATTTTATTTATTTTTGTATTGTTTTTGTATTTTTTAATACCAAGGTTCTACCTTGAATGAATTGTAGATGCCCCCAATGAATATGTTCATCAGCAACATGAACGACCATCATCAGTTCCATTTAATTCAGCCAGCTGTCGAAAAACTTTTGCGATAATATGAAATAAAATAAAATAAACTCTATTTTTCTATTATACATATTTATATTCCCATGTATCTATTATACCTATATCTTACCTATAAATTATACAAATAAATAAATAAATAAATCCTAAGCTATATTATTGACCTAACACATATTTATATGTTATTTTGCAAGTGAAAATTTTATCAAATCAAATTTTCAAAATAAATAAATAAACGATAATGATGATAATATTATTAATTGGTATAAATATCTTGTATATATGTGTGTTATGATACAAGTATAATCAACAAGCAAATTGAGTCAATCATGTACATATATATATATTAACGTGTAGCCTCAATGAATTAAAATAAAAAAACCGGAATTAATAAAATAAATAAATAGATAAATATTACCTATATGTATATAAATGTTAAAAATAAAAAATAAATATCAATGTTATATTACAAACCTTGTTTTGGTTTTTTATATTTTTTTCTTTTTAATGTAATATCTGATGTTGTTGAATCTTCTTCTTGTTCTTGTTCTTCTTCAGGTTCATCAACTTGATCAGACCAATCGACAAGATTATCTTTACCAAGTATATGTCCAGATGATGAAATTCCCAAATGATATTCATCAAGATCAGATAGTAATGTATGATTTTCATGAGCTGGTAAAACAACACATGTTATACATGTTGCTGGTAATAATGATGTACCAATTACTGGTATAACTGAACTAACACGATACAAATGTCTTTGTGCTGGTTTCATTGGTGGAATACCAATAAAATAACTTGAAAAAAAAATTTTATAATAATTATTATTATATTTAATAATTAATAATAAATATAAATAAATAAAATTACATTGTATTGTTAATTTGATCCCATGCTAATATTTTAACAGCTTCCCATTTACCATGTGTTAATGGTACAATTTGTTTTTTTAAAACATTAACCCATACAATATGTTTATAATAACCAGCTGGACCATCACGTACTGGTGAAATTGTAATATATGTACTACCATTTGTTGAAAATATTGGTGGTCCTGGTGGTGTATCAACCCATGCATGTGTTTCACTGATACGTTGAATTTCTTGACAATGCCATAATGGACTTTTACAAACAGTTATAACTGATATATTTTGTGGACGATTTAACCATGTTACACATATTTCTGTTAATGATATCCATGATGCTGTTGTAAAATAATGATCTCTATTTTTATCATCAAAAAAAAAAAAATAAATAAATAAATATATATATATATAAATTAATAATTTATTGTCATTTCATGATGTTTAATAAATAAAATAAAATCAATATATATTTACATTCGTTCAATGACTGGAGGAGGTTTGACCTCTTTTGTTGTTATATGAGCTGGATCTGCCAAGTCAGCAACAAATAATTTTATTATTGGATTTGCTGTACCAGGTTTTGGATAACGAAGTGACCATACTTCCGGATAAAGTGCTTTAGTTTCTTCACCAAACCATGACATGTGCATTTGTTCAACTAATGAATCATTAAATGTAGCATAAAGCATCATATGTCCATCTTTACTCATCCAAATAGCCTGATCACTTTTTAATATTTCTTCTAAAAAAATTTATAATTAAAAAATATTAATATTATTATTATTATTATTATTATTATACCTTCATATAGCCAATCAGGAAAACCATTTGAATGTACACCAGGTACAGCAGTATCTGTTACACGATATTCATCACTTTTAGTTGGACTTGTTTTATAATAAATATCATAATCTTGTATCAAAACAAGTCCGTGTCCTCTTGGTGTCCATTGTGCATGCAACAAGTATGGATGTGGATATTTAACTGGATTTGGTGTCAATGGTATTGTTTCCCTTAATTAAATCATAATAATAATAATAATAATAAATAAATTTATATATAAATATTTTTTGTGTTTAAATAAATAAATTATTTTACCTTGTACTAATGTCATAAACAGTGTACTGTGCCAATTTTGAATATCTAAATAGTTCTTTAACATTTTGTGCCAATAAAAGATAACGATGATCTGGTGATAGTGAAAATGATGCTGGATTTAATCTTCTCTATAATAATATATAAAATTAAAATGTTAATATCATTGATTTGATGTTAAAGTATGCAACATATAAAATTGATAATTTCAAATTAAATAAAAATAAGAATAATAATAATAATAATATATTTTTTTAATTATACATATAGATATATATTTTAAGAAAATAAATATAAATACTTACAAAAGTCTCATTGGGCATGAGACTCTGAGACGTGACATTGGGATCAGATGCATCAAGAAGAGAGATGCCACCCCAAGGATCGTGATAACATATGTGTTTACCACTTACCCATGTACCGTTGAATGCAGGAGGTGATAATTCACCTGATAATACCTATTAACAAATTTGTATTCATGTTTTTATTATTTTTATTTTATTGTATACAGGTACAGGTACATCATCACAAAACAAGCACATATATATATATATAATTTCAATATTTATCTTGTTGACAACTTGATGAATTATTATTATTATTATTTTTCATTAAAATTATTATGATTAAATTAAGTTTATATATGATTTAACTGTGATTTTATTTATTGGTAATTGTTTTTTAAATATTTATTTTACAACATGATGACCTCTTTATTTTTTATTTTATACTTTCAGTTGAATTCATTATAATATATATCACATCATGATAATAATGATGATGATGATGATGAGAGATATTGACCTTCAATTTATGGATAATCAATAATTCTTGATATATATATCTATATAATTATAAAATATTGTATTACCTCTGATAAACGTAAACGAGCACCACGTACACGAGGACCTTCATCTGGTGGTGTTAATAATACAACAGATGTTACAATAAGTGATAATACACCAATTATAACAAGTAGTGCTATTAATATTCCACGCCAATTTCTTTGATTTGGATTTGATGATACCAATTCCTGTTTTAATTTATTAATTTATATAATTATTATCAATTTTTTTAAGTATGACAAAATATTAGAAATATTAATAAAATAATTAAGTATATTAACAGTCCATTAAATCTATTCAAGAATAAAAAATAATAATAAGGGATCCAATTATTTATTTATTTTTTTTTTCACACACACACAAATACTATCATCGACTGTTAATCAATCGATAAAAAAAAAATATAAAAAAATGATAGGGATATTCAAAAGAAGATTGTAAAAAAAAATAAAAAAAAGAAGAAAAAAACGATTAGTTATTTTGTTATCCCAGATAAAAAGATAAAATAAAAAAAAATAATGTCCTTGTCGAATCAATGCGAATCTACAGGTGCCTAGAAAACAATTTGATAAATCTCTCATCTCTAAATTTATATTTTTTTGTTAAACCTTTGACAGCTAATTTTCTACAAATCCAGTGATAATAAATGAAAAATTCTCGCATTCTCGCATCTAATACCTCAGATTTTCACGCGCCCTAAATACTTTAACAAAAAAATTTCATCCATTTAAATCTCTAAAGTTTCATCAAGCAAATTGCACCTACATTATTTATCAAGTACTTTTAAAGATAATAATAATAATAATTTAAATAAAAAACAATAATGATAATGAATCTGAGTTTCGAACATGCGCGATAAAAATTTTGACTCGTATTAATTAAAAATAAAATATAAGTACATCTTTTATAAATATTTGATATATAAATAATTGAAAAAAAAATCAAATAAATTATATTTCATTAAAATGAACCTTTTTTAATTTAAAAATTGACATTTATAAAAAAAAAAAAGTGTAGAAATAAAATTTATATATATTTTTATAAACGATCTGAGCTAAATTCAATTTTCATCGAAAGGTCAAATGGTTATATATATATATTTATAAAAAAAAAAAAAAGGGATGAGTCGAGAAAAAATATCATCACCGTCATGACGATGACGATGATGATGATAATAATAACACGTGTGTTGAGAATAAATGACCTCCCATCGTGTTTGATTTGAGACCTGTCTCATCAGAAAATCATTAATATGTCAAAATGTCTATCAAAAAAAATTCCATTAAAACATAGTTATTGTTTTTGTATTTAAAAAATATAAAAATAAAATAATCATATATATGAATTGTAAGATATATCCTTCAATGAATCCCGGAAGAGAAAAAATAAAAAAAAATAATAGACAAATCAGCTGGTGCTGCTGGATGAATCGATATAATCCAGCGACGGCCGGCGGGGTTCTTTGCAACTTTTTAAAGAGTTTGTTGCTTCACTTTTGTATTTAATATATATATTTTTATTATAAATTAATTATACAATTAATGTCTAATTTATTAATTACTCTTGTATGATAATTTTATATTAATAATAAACAACAAACAAACAAACAACTTTTTATAATAATAAATTTAAATTTATATAAAAATAAAAATAAATAAAAAATATAAAATACAGCTGCAATGTAAATTTAAAATATAATTGTTTTTATTATTTATTTGTTACCTCATCGTCATACATGTCATGATCAGCCATTACACAACTAAATTATCACAAATAAAACAATAATATGTATTTATTGTTAAACAAAAAATTTTAATGAGATAAAACTTAATTTTTTACAATTTTAAAATAATATATGCACTGTTTGATGTCGATGAGATATTATTACATACTGAGCATACAATATTATGACCCTCCAAAAAATTATAGAAAAAATAGAAAAAAAAAAAAAAAAAAAAATCATAGTATCAACCTGGTGGTGATGCTGGGAGAGTTTGCGCGGTCCAGATAATGCGCAGATGATATTCTTTCTCAGCATCCCCTTGCTCTAAATATTATTATATTATTATTTATTATTTTCATATAGATATAAAGTTACAATAAAATTTTGACAACAAAAGAAAAAACAGGAAAAAACATATATTATATGTATATACATAAAAAAAATATAAAAAAATTAATGTACTTGTTGGTTTTAAATTATATTTATATTTTTCTTTTTTATTTGCGTCAAATTGAGAATAAACAATATAATTTTTTTATATAAAAAAATAATAAAAAAAACTAATAAATAAATAAAAAAATAAATAAATAATGATAAATGCGTTATCAAAGAAAATAAAGCACCGTTATCGATATATTTATATATATATATGTTTTTCAAGGTTGACTGTATAAAATTATAACATTAGTTATAAATCATATACAATGTGGTGTTTTATGTTGCCCAAGGCATACTTAAATCATTAACGATGCACCGGATGCATCATGATGTGATTTCATAGGCACCCAGTATACCTGACTTGAAGAAAAATAAAAAATGAAGGAAATGGGTGGCTGGGTAAATTATTGTCGCATTGCAGATATATGCAATTATATGTTAAATAATTATATATAGATAGACACATAATCATCATCATCATCATCATCATCATCATCATCATCATTAGTTGAAAAGATTCATTGTTTTTTATACAAATTTTATTTATAAAATATTTAAATAACAGACATTTTCATTGATCACATTGTATTAATATTAAATTATGTACAAATGAGTTATAACTTGTATTAAATTTCAATTGAATCATCAATATTTATATAATAAATAAATAATATAATACGATTGTTTATTTAATCAATTTTAGCATACACAAAAAATATTTAATTTATCAAAAAAATAAAATTCAAAAAAATACCCATTTATAAATGGCGAATTGGCTGATTAGTTACGCCATCTGACATAATTATTAAAAAATAGAGTAGTAAAAAATAAACAGCCTTATCCCTCACCAAGAAGACTAGGTCTCTAGTCTTCTTGATCCCTCACACAGCATTTCTCTGACGTTTATTGACAAATACACTTTTGACAGACGACGATATAGTTGTCAATTGAAAACAATTGAAAACAATAAAATATAAATAAATAATGAGTTTGACAGTGTTTTATTGAATTAAAAAATTAAAAATATAATTACAAAATGGGTCTTTTAACAGATCCTCGTGCTGGAAATATAAAAATGTTTAAATTTTTATTAAAATGGGAATTATTTTTATGTTTTATTTTGTATATATGTGGTATTGTTTATTTAGCTCTTCTTCCACTTCCCATGTTTAATGATGGTATGTTTATTTATTATATTTTGTAATATAATATAATATATTTTAGTTTTTTTTTCAAAAATAAATAAATAAATAAATAATAAAATTAAATTTTAATTGATAAAATTTTTTAGCAACATATTTTTCTGAAAATGCACTACTTCCTGGTCTTGTTACAAAAGAAAGTTATTTAGATAATTTATCAAAACAATATCATCGTGAATTATTAAATGAAATGCAAAGATATCCAGATAGTATGCCATATGCTTGGTTATCAGCTAAAATGAATCATATGAATTTAGATGTATTTATACATAATTTTACATTAAATTATCCATTTAAAAAAAATAATAAATTTTATGGTCAAAATATATATGGTATTGTACGTGCATCAAGAGCATCAAGTACTGAAGCTATTGTTGTCAGTGTACCATATCGTCCATTATCAAGTGTACATCCAACAACAATACCATCAATTGCATTATTATTATCATTTGCAAAATTTTGTCGTCAAAAAAAATATTGGGCAAAAGATATTATATTTTTAATAACTGAACATGAACAATTAGGTATGCAAGCATGGCTTGATGCATATCATGGTGTTACAAGTGGTCAAGAAAATGTATTAATTCCTGGTGATCTTGAAGGACGTGCTGGTTCAATTCAAGCAGCAATTAATTTAGAATTACATTCTATGAAAATATCATATATTGATGTTAAAATAGAAGGTTTAAATGGACAATTACCAAATTTAGATTTATTTAATCTTGCACAAACAATGATTAAAAAAGAAGGTATACGTGGATCATTTCAAAAAAAATTTGATATTTATTATAAAAAAACATATAAATCATGGAATTATCATTTTAATACAATGATGATGATGGTATTAACACAAGCAACTGGTATACCAACTGGTAATCATGGATTATTTCATAGGTAATTATTAAATTTAAATATTATAAATACTTTTTTTTTTTTTAAATTAATTTTAATATTATTATTATTATTATTATTATTATTATTATTATTTAGATATGGAATTGAAGCAATAACACTTGAAGGTTTTGAAAAAACTGGAAATATTGGTGAAGTTAATTTTGATAGAGTTGGAAGAACAATTGAAAGTATTGTTCGTTCATTAAATAATTTACTTGAAAGATTTCATCAATCATTTTTTTTTTATCTTCTTCCATCAACTGATCGTTATATATCAATTGGTCTTTATATGCCAGGTTTAGTTCTTGTTATTGGTGGTTTATTTATCAAAGCATTTGCATCATGGTTAAAACTTCAAGATACAACATCAACAACAACAACAACAACAACACAAGATAAAGATGAAAATAAAAATAATAAAGTTATTTATAATTTTGATATTGGTAGTATTGCATCTGAATTTTTATGGGCACATATATTTGGTGTTGGTGTTATGTCAGCACCAAAATTATTTACATTTATTGGTGATGAATATTTTAAATTACAAACAGAAGATTCAATTTATTATGGATTTTTTATAACAACTTTATTAACAATAATTTGGTTTATTTATTATCCAAGGTATAAAATAATATATATTTTTTATTTTAATTAATTTATTAATTAATTAAATTTTTAAATTATTCATTGTTTTTTTTTTTTTTAGATCATCAAGACGTGATAATGTAACACTTGTTAATATAATAAGTCTTGTTGAATTAGCAACAACTTTGGTATGTATTGCCATATTAAATTCATCGCTTGCACTTGTTGCTGGTGCAGTATATGTACCAATTGTACTTTTAATTAAACCGAGAGATGAAAAATCAATAAAAACAAGAAAATTACTATCATTATTTTGGATTATACTTCATCCATTTGTAATATCATCAATAGTTATTATGACATATACATATGTTAATTTTTCTGAAGAAAATTTAACAACTTTAGTAATAAGAGGTCTTGATGCAACTAAAAAATCATTTGTATTTAGTATTATTGATTCAATGATTTATGGTAATTGGTTATTTAATGTAACAACTGCTGTATTATTACCAATTTGGCTTTTATTATCAAATGTCATTACAAATACTACAAATAATATGACATCTAATTAAATTTTGATATTTATTTAAACTTTAAATTTTACTGGTAATCAAAAAATTAAGATCCAGTAAAAAATAATTATAATAGTTTAATAATAAATTTCAAATAAATAAATAAAAAACTTGTGACTTGTATATTTAAATTTTATTTTTATTATTTATTTTTTTATTTTTTTCTAATAAAAAATTGATAACACTCAACAAAAGTCAATAGAATAATATTTTGAGATAAAAAATATACTTAAATTTATAAAAATTAAATATCAAAATTAAATATCAAAGTTGGATAAAAATTGTATCAAAAAAAAAAAAAAATATATAATTTTCAAGAGTAAACACTAGATTTATTACTCAAGAATTTTATTTATTAAAGATATGTTATCTGGTCAATTGATATGCAACTGATAAATAATACTTTGATACATTTTTATATTTTTTAAATATTTTATTACACTTGTGGTTGGATTTATTTGCCAATGATAAATATTTACGTAAACAGCTGCTTGACATAACTGTCGTAGTATTTAATATTTTCAAGTCGCATAATAAAGTCTCAGTACTCTCGATTAATCTGAATAATTATTTTAATGATTATTATTATTTTTTTATATATATATATATATATTTAATTTGTGATAACCCATTCGAACTTTGAACAGTGTATCTGACTATCCTTCATAATTATTTTATTTGTTATTCATTGTTGAATAATTTTTTTAGCATATTAACCATTTTATATATTATTCATGTGAATTTTTGTTTTACTTTTTATAAATATATTTTATATTAAAAAAATATTATTAAATAGTGAAAAATGGGAAAACCAGATGATGATGACAAAGAAATTGTCAATTCATTGGAAAATCCATTAAACAACAGTGCAAATAATGATAAAAAAATTAAAATATCAAATACACTTGTTTTTTATGTTAATGGAAAAGAGGTAAATTATTATTATTATTTATTATTTAATTAAATTATAATTATTAATTAATTTTATTAAAGATTATTGACAAAGATGTTAATCCAGAATGGACATTACTTTATTATCTTCGTAATAAATTACGATTAACTGGAACAAAATTAGGATGTGCTGAGGGTGGATGTGGTGCTTGTACAGTTATGATATCTCGTTATGATAGAATAAAATTGAAAATATTTCATTTGGCTGTTAATGCATGTTTAGCACCAATATGTAGTGTTCATGGTATGGCAGTAACAACAGTTGAAGGTATAGGAAGTACAAGAACAAAATTACATCCAGTACAAGAAAGAATAGCAAAAGCTCATGGATCTCAATGTGGTTTTTGTACACCTGGTATTGTTATGTCAATGTATGCCTTGTTACGTACATTACCAAAACCAAATATGCATGATCTTGAAATTGCTTTTCAAGGTATACCTATAACAAATTTATTTATTATCATTTTATTTTATTTTTTTTTTTTTTTTGATTAAATTTATTAATAAAAAAAAATATTAAATATTTATATTTTTAAGGAAATTTATGTAGATGTACAGGATACAGACCCATCATAGAAGGTTTTAGAACATTTACAGAAGACTGGGAACAATCTCAATTACTTGAAAAAGTTGAAAAAGATATGAATTTTGAAGAGAAGCCATGTGCACTCGGTGATGCATGCTGTAAAAGACAATTTACATCCGCTCCAACTGAGGTTTTTGATGCAAAAGGCTTCACGCCATATGATCCAAGTCAAGAATTTATATTTCCACCAAAATTAAAATTATTTGATAATCTTGATTATGAATATCTTATTATTAAATCAAATAATGTAACATGGTATCGTCCAATATTATTTAATGATTTACTTAAATTAAAAAATGATTATCCAAATGCTAAAATTATTGTTGGTAATAGTGAAGTTGGTGTTGAAGTTAAATTTAGACATTTAATTTATCCAATATTAATACAACCAACATTAATACCAGAAATGAAAGAATTTAAATTAAAAAAAAATTCATTAATATTTGGTGCTGCTTTATCACTTATGGAAATTGATGAAAATTTAAATAATATTATTGGAATTTATCCAGAATATAAAACAAGAATATTTAAAGAAATACGTGGTATATTACATTGGTTTGCTGGTAAACAAATAAGAAATGTTGGTTGTCTTGGTGGTAATATTATGACTGGATCACCAATATCTGATATGGTACCAGTATTAATGGCATCAAAAACAATATTAAATATTTGTAGTTTAAATAATGGATATAGACAAGTACCATTGGATCATACATTTTTTACTGGTTATAGAAAAAATGTTGTTAAACAAGATGAAATTTTAGTATCAATTGAAATACCATATTCATGTGAAAATCAATATTTTATTGCTTATAAACAAGCTAAACGTCGTGATGATGATATTGCTATTGTTAATATGGCATTTAATATTTTTTTTAAAAATAATACAAATGAAATAATTGAAGCACATTTAGCATATGGTGGAATGGCACCAACAACAAAATTAGCATTAAATACATGTAAAAAAATGATTGGTAAAAAATGGACATTTAATTTATTAGAAAATATATATGATTCACTTGTTGAAGAATTTCCACTTCCAGATAATGTACCAGGTGGTATGGTTTTATACAGAAGATCATTGACACTTAGTTTATTTTTTAAAGCTTTTATTGATATTAAAAAAAAACTTGAATTATCTTTAAATTATTTAAATCATGATAATAATGATGATGATAAAGTACCAGAAGTATTAAAATCAGCATCAAATACATTTTCATATATTCCACCAAAAAGTTCACAGTATTATCAAGTTGTATCTAAAAATCAAGATCCAAAAGATTTAATTGGACGACCAATTATTCATGCAAGTGCATATAAACAAGTTACTGGTGAAGCTATTTATTGTGATGATATTCCTCATATTGAAGGTGAACTTTATATGGCTCTTGTTTTATCAACAAAAGCACATGCTAAAATTTTAAATATTGATGCAACAAAAGCACTTGAAATTGATGGTGTTAAAGGTTTTTTTAGTGCTAATGATATTCCAGAACATAATCGAACAGTTGGACCAATATTTCATGATGAAGAAGTATTTATTTCAAAAATAGTTACATCACAAGGACAACCAATTGGTGCAATTGTTGCTATTGATCAATATACAGCACAAAAAGCTGCTAGAATGGTTAAAATTGATTATGAAGATATTGAACCAATTATAATTAGTATTGAAGATGCTATTAATAATAAAAGTTATGCAACTGGAACACCAAAATCAATTAAAAATGGTGATCCTGATGTTAAATTTAATATATGTGATCATATTATTGAGGGTGAAGTTAAAATGGGAGGACAAGAACATTTTTATTTAGAAACACATGCTTGTTTTGCTATACCAAAAGAATGTGATGAAATTGAAATTTATTCATCAACTCAACATCCATCAGAGATACAAAAATTAGTTGCACATGTTCTTGGAACATCAATAAATCGTGTTAATGTTAGAGTCAAAAGAATGGGTGGAGGATTTGGAGGAAAAGAATCAAGAGGTATGCTTGTAGCTTTACCAGCAGCATTGGCAGCATGGAAACTTCAGGTAAATAAATAAATAAATAAATAAATAAATAAACAAATAATTATTATAATACTAATTGTTATTTAATTTTAGAAACCAGTTCGTTGTATGCTTGATAGAGATGAAGATATGATGATGACTGGTACACGTCATCCTTTTATGTTTAGATATAAAGTTGGTTTTATGAAAAATGGAAAAATTGAAGCTGTTAAAATAGATATATATAATAATGCTGGTTATTCAATGGATCTTTCAATTTCAGTTCTTGAAAGATCATTATTTCATTGTGAAAATGCATATAAATTTTCTGATATAATAACAACTGGTTATTGTTGTTTGACAAATTTACCATCAAATACAGCATTTAGAGGTTTTGGTGGACCACAAGGTATGTTTGTTGCTGAAAATATAATATGGGATATTGCAAATTTTCTTGATATACCAGCAGATGTAATATCAAAATTAAATCTTTATAAAGAAAATGATATAACACATTATCAACAAAAATTAATACATTGTCCATTAGAACGTTGTTGGTCACAGTGTCTATTAACATCAAATTATGAAAAAAGATTAATGGAAATTAATGAATTTAATAAAAAACATCGTTATAGAAAAAAAGGAATATCAATAATTCCAACAAAATTTGGTATTGCATTTACAGCATTATTTTTAAATCAAGGTGGTGCACTTGTACATGTTTATACAGATGGTTCTGTATTAATAAGTCATGGTGGTACAGAAATGGGACAAGGTTTACATACAAAAGTTATTCAAGTTGCATCAAGAATATTTAAAGTTAATCCAGATAAAATATATATATCTGAAACATCAACTGATAAAGTACCAAATACATCAGCAACAGCTGCTAGTGCTGGATCAGATTTAAATGGAATGGCTGTTATGAATGCATGTAAAACAATTATGGAAAGATTAAAACATATTATTGATGATGATCCAAATGGTACATGGGAAAATTGGATAACAAAAGCATATTTTTCACGTATAAGTCTTTCAGCAACTGGATTTTATAAAACTCCAGATATTGGATATGATTTTACAACAAATACTGGAATGGCATTTAATTATTTTACATATGGTGTTGCTGTTAGTGAAGTAGAAATTGATTGTCTTACTGGTGATCATCAAGTATTACGTACTGATATTGTTATGGATCTTGGTGATAGTTTAAATCCTGCAATTGATATTGGACAAGTTGAAGGAGGTTTTATGCAAGGTCTTGGTTTATTTACATTAGAAGAAATGATTTATTCATCAAGTGGAATAATATTTAGTCGTGGTCCAGGTGCTTATAAAATACCTGGTTTTGGTGATATACCATTAGAATTTAATGTTGCATTATTAAAAGATGCACCAAATCCAAGAGCTGTATTTTCATCAAAAGCTGTTGGTGAACCACCATTATTTTTAGCATCATCAGTTTTTTTTGCAATTAAAAATGCAATTAAAGCAGCAAGAAAAGATGCTGGTATTGATGGAATTTTTAGATTTGATTCACCAGCAACATCATCAAGAATACGAGTTGCTTGTACTGATGATTTAATACGCAAGGTATATATACCTATATTATAAATATTATAATTGATATTAATAAATAATTTAAATAAATTTTATTTTTAGTTTCCTGTACCTGATGTTACAAAAGCATGGAATAAAATACCTTGATGTCATTCGAAATTTATAATTAAAACGTAAAATTAATATTTAAAAAAAAAGATAAAATTAAATTTTAATTAAAATAACTTGATATATTTTATAACAATATACATACTCACTTGATGAAAAAAAATATATAAGAAAAAAAAAAAAGCAATAATTTATAAATTTTATTGATGTTGAGTGAAAATTGTGAATATTATAATGATATTCTAAAACTACAGCATGAAATATAAAATACTTAATAATAATAATAAAAAAAAAAAACTAAAAATATAAATTGAACAGTTCTGGATCATTATGTTATGACCGCAAGAGGCAATGTGTCTGCCAAGCGAACCGAATCTACCCTTCACGCTTTAAAAAGGTCAGTTAAAGCCACTGGCTTAAATTTATACTGCACTCTTTTATTTTTTTAATTTTATTTTCATTTTAACAGTAATGCCTTGTATTATTATTCTGCTTTTATTATTGTCATGTTTTTTTATTTTGTTTTTTCAATCATATTTATTATAATTTTTTTTTTTTTGTATTTTGTCGCGCGGTCAACTAAATTAAAGACCATGCAGGTGAAGATGAAATTTATTTGCATGATTTTGCGTAATTTTTTCGTTGAAAATAAATTTTATATATACTTATATACAAAATGATATTTTTTAAAATATATATTATTACATTTTTTTTTATTCATGATTTAATAATTTATTTTTATTCGATTTAGTTATATGACGTTGCATTTAAATAAATACATTTTTAAATTACTATTAATATTATTATTTTTTAAATTTCAATTTTATATAGGTATACAATATACGCGCACTTGTATATTATTTTTAATATATAAATTAATTTAAAATTTAAAAAAATTTAAATTTTGTGATTATACAAGTATATATATTGTTGTTGTTTCGAAAATGAAAAAAAATACTGCGCAGTCTGTATTGTGGATGTTGGGATGAAGATAAGCAAGATGAACATAAAAAATATAAATCTATATATTTCATCATCTGAATGAGACTGTATCATATACCTATATGTATATATATAAATAAAAATAAAAAAAAAAATGTACCCTGGTGCATAAAGTCACACCTCCCAAGATACGTGAGTATCAAAGACCCATCATTACACTCGCACCCTCTTCACTTCTTATAAATAAATTTTCAAAGGTGTACCTTTCCAGTATTTCCTCCCAATGATGCAATTCATCGCCATAAAAAATGCAATTATTTTTGCAGTATAATAAATATATATATAGCTATTTTCATTTTTTTTTTTTTTTCAAATATCAATAGATTTTTCTAATCATCATCTCAACGACAAAATATATATAAAAATTAATTAACATTTATTATAAAAATAAAATTTTAATTGAAACAAAGAGACCAAGTTTAAATGATGATTGCATGCATACAGAGAAAAAATAATAATAAAAAGTGAAAGAGTTGCATGCATGAGCCACTGTAAAACTTTTGTATGAATTTAAAAAAAAAAAAATATATGATATAAATATATATAAAAGAGGCCCATGGCAGACGGCAACTTGTGCAAGTCGGCGAATCAAAGAAGATTGTAATTAGCCGTGCATGTGCCGCTTTTCTCTTGCTCATCCCCTCGCAACAACAAACTTACCACCCGTTTGCATACTTATACATATATATCATATATACAATGTTTAATGTAATATTCGCATTAACACATACTGCAAACCGGATGGATACATGATCTCATGTATACATATATCGCATATATTTTATTTTTTTCTATACATCTTCTTCTTGGTCCCTCTTTATATCACCCTTTTGTTAATTTTATTATGTATTTCTCATCTCAAATTATAAAACAATTAAATATTTCAAAATATGGAAAATAAATAAATTTAAAATGATTTTTTGGTGTTTTATATATGTATATTTAAAGAATATATATATTTGTGTTACATTAATGGGATAATATGCAGCCTTCCATTCGAGACATTGCAATGTGATGGGTTTTTGAAGAGAGCCGACTGTAAGACAAAATACCTTGAGAATATTGTTGAATCTATATTGTGAAAAACTTGTTGGCGCAGTATTATTATTATACAGTTTTTGTTGTTATTGTTGCTTTTGTTGTTTGGTGATAAAAAATTTTTTTGACAGTCCAGACGATGAAAAAGTATATATATACGCATCAGGCATTGCAGCATCACTTGCGACTTTGATCGTATATGTGTACGATTGTGAAACTATAGAACTTCAAAGTTTTTCAGGATCAAACGCAAACACTTGATAATATAATTAAATATATATGTTGCAGTCTATTTTATTTTTTTTTTTTTCAAATAAACATGTTAAATACAATAATCTTTCGCAGCAGATTATGAGAATTTCAAATGACACAAGTATATTTACAAATTTCGATGAATATTAAAAAAAAAGTTAATTATATATTTTTTTGTCCCATGGGTGTTTAATATGTCTCCCTAAGGAATCATCACCCTCAAATATTCAGCGAACCCGCGACGAATTAGCAATTCATCTCTTTATTTTATTTTTTTATATTTTACCGCTCTTTTATTTTTTATTTAACTCAAAAAATATATAAAAAAAACATAATTTTTTAAAAAAATATATCTATATACAATCATTTTTATAAAAAAAAAAAAAAAAAACGACCATTAGATTTTGTTCATGCATGTGGAAATCTAATGTTATATGTATAGCCAGACAAAATCCATAGACATAACAAATTTCAGTCTATTATAATTTACATCGTGCTAGAACAATTTTTTTTATTTAAACATTATTATATAGTTTGAGAGTTTACCTTTTTTTTCTATTCTTTTTGATTCTCTAGAAATAAATAAAAAATAAGAAAAATATTGTCGGCTTGTGAATCCCAGAGCTACGGTTGTGGTCTGTTACGCCCACGGATCAACGGACTCAAAATCTTCACAATTCCAACCAAACAGAGATTCCATAGAGTATATGGAATAACATAAAAAAAAACTGGTGGGACAGGTTGAAGGGGAGAAAAAAGGGAGCTCTTTTGTGTCTTATATTATATATCTTTGATGATGACCGCAACAATAAGGGCTGATTTCTAACTACCCTCAATTTTTTTTTTAATCAAAAAATATTTTTGTAACACTGCTAATTACTTCTACAATATGATACTGCAGCTGTTGTTTCTGTATAAAAAAGTGGCTTATTTTTTCTGTTATATTGATAAATTTAAAGTGTAATAATCAAATATACTTGTACGTATATGGTGAGTTTATTAGAAGCCACTTGGGAAGTTATATATATGTATTATTGTCGTCTTTTAAAATTATTGCTTGTACTGGATCCATTGTGTTCATGAATAGTAAAACCATTACAAAAGAACCGTCTTGACAATAATTTGAATAATGACAAAAATCTTTTCTTTTTTTTTCTTCAATAAAAATCTGTTTTCTATTGAATTGAGCTTTGACATATAGCCAATATAATAAATTTAAATTTAAATTTAAACTTAGTTCATAGGTCAAACATTTATAAATATTACTAAAAAATTTTTAATTTTTTGTTATTATATTTTATAAATATATTTTTTTCATTCATCAGTTTTGTTATTTTAAAGGTACAGCTATTATATCCATAAGTCATTAAAAATACCATTAAATATTTAGATATTTTTTTTATTGCTATTTTTATATTTATAGAAAATAAAAAAAATATATAATAATATTTTGACTCTAAAAATTGATAAATTTTTTTAACAAGTAAATTAACATTCAACAAAAAAATTTGGACATTAACAACTTTCAAGACATCTTTTTTTTATATTTTTTTTCTAAAAACTTTTTGTGTAAATTGATGAAAATAAAAAAAAGCATACATATATATATATATATCAATACAAATATTTAAAAAATTTTTATGTCAATTTTTTTTTTGATTATTTAAAAATCTTTTATTCTGCAATTTTATATAGTTATAATTCTGGGAAAGTGATTTTAAAAATTTTGTGATACGTTGTTATTCGATTTTTCTTTTCATTTATTATTGGGGGTCTGTATCATTTGGCCTCATTTATTTTTATTCCCAATTATGACCATACAGACCCAAGAAGTGAAGCTGGGCATCATCATCACCAAGACGGCAGTGGACGGCAGAAGGCTCCAAAATAATAGAGACCCAAAAGATTTTTCAAAGAAAAAAAGAAAAGAAAGGAAAAAAAAAAAAAGGTTTCAGGCCCAAAAAAAGTGAGACATGTATAATATTATACAATGTATTAAAAAAAGATGAAAATAATGTGCAAAAGGGGCCCGAATCATATAGAGCTACGAACATTTACGATTATAAACGAAATAAATTTTAAACGCAACACTGAACTCGTGTTGCTGTTGCTTTCAAGTTTAAAATATATATTTATATTTTATTTTCTTCAGTTTAATGTGAATAGTCACCAAGTACAGATGCTGTTGGATTTTATATTAACACATTTTTTATTTTTTTTTTTAATTAAATTAAATATCAATTAAAAAAAATATGAAATAATGTTGTTTTATTGTGAATGATCAAAAAATAATTTATAAAATTATGAATTATTATAATTTTAAAATATTAATTAAGTAGTGTCATTGTTATTTTATTTTATTTTTTTTCTTAATTGTTGAGTGTTATTATTAATTATTGTTAAAAATGAAATGCAATTTTTGGATTAATTTATTTACATTTGGATTAATGTGGAATTGTGTGATTTCATCTGATCAAAATTCTAAATGTGAAGTATCAAGAGTTTCAATGTGCAGTACTTATAAATACAATGGTACATCAATGCCAAATTTTATGGGACATACAGATCAAAAACAAGCTGAAGAAGGGGTAATTTTATTTTAAAATTTAATTATAAAATTAAATATATCATATACGCACTTATATATATAGGCAATAAGATATAGGTATTTATGATATATAAATATATATGAAACTCTTTGATCTTTTGGTATTTTATCAACATCATGTGTTGTTAAATGGATTAACTTTTTACAAGTTTTATCAGTTATATGTATATGAAAAATATTAAAAGTATATATCTTGATTCAGAAGAAATTAAATAACACAAAGCATAATATACCGTATTTGTGTTTATCATTGCACAAATGGGTAATTTATCTGTTGACGTTTATGGAAATCAAAATGCATCACAATTTTTATGCAACTCAGTTGCTGCAAATAAGACCTCAATGTGTGTCAACTATATGCAATCATCATTAAATAAAATTTTTTTTTTTTTTTTGCCATTAGACTTTAAATAATTCCCTCATTAATTTTAATTTTAAATGTCCAAAAAAATAAATAAAATAAATTCATATACATATATACGCTTAACGATAAAATCTTTTTTTTTTTCATTTTTTTATGGTTTAAAATATACATGCAGACTTAATTTGACTTTTGAATATAAGCTCTTAAAATGTATATATTTCAAATAAAATTATATTTCAAAAGAGTCAATATATACCTATATAATACTTCAATAAAAAAAAAAAAAATTTATTTTTACTCAAAAAAAAGAAATAGTCATAAAACAGAATTATTTTGTGTGTTATTTGCTCGTATCTTATATACTTTGGGTCTGTAGTCTTCCTCATCCGGTTGAAAGAGCCAATTGAAGGACCTTTTTTTACACAAATATATATATATACCTATAGGTATATAAAAAATAGTTTAAATATGTATACGTACATGTATACATGTATATAATATACACCTTTATGCCAAGATTTCTTCTTTTTATTTTTTTCTCGCTAAGAAAAATAAAAAGATAAATAAAATAAAAAAAAAAAAACTACGCCTCTTCAAAAGAGCATGCCGCCTTAATGTTATTACGCTAATAAAACTGAGCAAGCGAGAGTGAACCTCCAACAACTATAAATACCTCTTTCATGACTTTCAAATCCCTCAGAGATTAAACTTCATAATTTTTAATTTTTAAAAAATAAATTTATATATGTATTATACAATAATAATATATACATAATCCCTTTTATTATAAATGCAATTGCAATTTAAATTTTTAATTTATATCTTTATAAAAAAAAAAAAAAAATCATCAACATTCTTAAACGCAAAAAAAATCATAATAATATACCTATTAGTCATTCATTGTGAATCCACTTGATTTAATTTACAATTAAATATATATAAATTTAAAAAAACTTGCAAATGTTGATGATTTTTTTAATTTTAATTACTCATATATATGTTTATACGTTAAAATATATATTGTATATCTAAAAATAGCCAATTTGTTTTCAAGTTGAAACTCATGCCATTCAAGTTTTTTTGTACGATGAAATGAAATGAAATAAAAATATATCTCATCTATGTATATTAAACTAATCATCAACAGATGTATAAGGGGTCTTTTTGAATTTATATATCATATGTATATGTATATATTTTTTTATTTGAGTGGTTTTAAAAAAAAAAAAAAAAAAAGGATAGATATGATAAACGAAAGCAAAGCTGTATTAGTTTGCGGGACATGCCTCAAAGATATCTTATCATTGTTGAGAATCATCAAACGTACCGATCAAATTGTCTTAATGTATTTTTCATGTTACTTTGTTTTTTTTTATTTATTTTAATTAAATTTAATCAATGCATATGTGCATGTGCGCGTGTGCGTGTTTATGTCCTTTTTATTATTTTTTTTATATATAATTTTTGAATATTTTAAAAATATATATATATATAAGCAAGGTGGTCTCTATCAAATTTGGTGATACTCAATTGGTTTTTTATTTTTTAAATGTAAAAATAAAATACAAAAATATATATTTGTTAAGAAAAATGCAAAGAGTCATTTAGTTCGCGGTGAAAGGTTTTGTGGCGCGTTAAATTATACCTGGGGAAATATACACGATAAGAGATGATGGAGGATGAGAAAAGTTACATTGACCACACTATCTGGGCATTACTGTTACTTCTTTTTTTTATTTTTATTATTATTATTTTTTATTTTTTATTTTTTATTTTTTACGCAACATCAAAATCTAATGTTCTGTGTTTTTTTTTTCCAACATCAAATCCAAGTTTCTATAATTTTTTTTTGAATCATAATTTTCATATTTTGATTACACTCAATTCGCTAAACAACATAAATTTGTTTTAATATTATTTAAAAAAAAAAAAGAAATTAAATAAATCGATGGAATTTACGCTTTAATCCAGCGAAAATAATTCGTGTTCAATTCGTTTCATCTGAAAATGGCCTGTAGTGGCCTGTGGAGAATATATATCTTTTGATTCTTTCATTTCTACCATTTGTTAGTATTTGTGCGTATAAAATCCATATCATATATATATATGATATAAAGTTAGCTAAAGATTGTGTATGTGTTGCCAAAGGGGCCTTCTTTTTCTGATTTTTTTTTTTTTTTTTTAGTCCCAGCGAATGGAGCAAGAAAAGCCGGAGCAATTTCTTTGTCGGTCTGCCTCGTGCAGTTTTTTTTTCTGTTTTTTCCTTTTTTTTTTTTTTATATGCAACATACAGACTTCGAGGTCTTTACATCGCTTTTTTTATTTATTTTTTTTTCCACTGCCAACTTTAGACGGTCTTTATCGTTGTATTTTTTTGACCTCGAAAAAGGATCTTATCCTGTAAAAAAAATTTAAATATAAATAAAATTAAAATTTAATTTTCATGAAAATATATGTTTATACAAGCCCATTTTTTTCATTAATCTATTGCGATGATTTGATGGGAATAATTGTAATTTTTAGTCCTTCCGGGAAGTGTAGACATTTTATAATTGACAGAGGCGCCTGAAATGAAATAGATTTTTTAAAATTTTGTATGTATATTGTTTAAGATGAAATTTCAACCCTTTTAACCGGATGTAATCAAATAGTAATCTTATAGTATATTTTATTTATATTTTTAATTTAAAATAAATGATTGTTTTTATGTAATTGCAATTAAGTACAGTGGTTGCAAGTTTCAACCAATGATATATATTATATACAAATAACAATGACATTTGTTGAAATTAATGATGGCATCGTGCTGACATCTCGTCGTTGATGCTGAAGAATTCGCGAGAGAAAAAGGACGTGATTTTGTAAAAGATTTCTTTTTCTTCTTCTTCTTCGTTGAATGTTGTTGAATGTTGTGTTCAGTTGGATAAGATGATGAAGAAGAAGTTGATGGGTCTGGATTCTTTGGTTTCCCACGTTGGATTGTTTATATTTCTTTGATCCTTCTATGTGTATTATTCCCACGAGTTGTATATATATATGCTCTGCAATGAGACTATAATAAAAAAAAATAACGATGATGATGATGATGATAAAACAAAATAATGTTTTTCGTCATACTCATGCAAGTTTGCAAAATGACATGTACTTACGTGAATTAAAAAAATAACAAATGTTTGTAATTTTTTTATTTTTGGAGTAAATATTTTTCTTATTTTTCTGGAGATTCCAGAATACGTTGGGAATATTTTATTTGAAACGAGAAAAATATCTTTAAAAAGACCAGAAATAATATAAAATAAAATGTCGTTGTCTTGAAGATTCTTTTGGTTGTCAGTCAACGTTTTTTCTTGTTTTAATTTTTAAAAAATTCATTTATTCTTTTCAATTTTTTTTCCACTAGATGTATACTTTTTTTTGTCTCTCTTGTTTAAACTTGATTTTATTTTTTTGCTTCAATGTCCACTCATTGTAATACTTTCAATGAAAAAAAACAATAAAAATTTGATAAACTAATTAAAAAAAAAAAAAAAACAGATGACGTAAAGTTAACTGACCACTTTGATACGCCTATACTTTTGTTGATTTTAAATATACAAAAAAAAAAAAAAAATTACAGATGACTTTTATTTTTAATAGTAAAAAATTAAAAGCTAGCACATTTTTTACATAAGGTTTTACTTTTCTTTCATCATCAGCAGGTACATGAGCCACCCACTGATTTTCTTTTCAATATAAAATAAATTTTTAGCGAGAAACTATATGTATATCTTTAAATTTTGATGTTTTCTAAACGTAATTAATTACCCATACCATTTTAAATGTGTTTTTCTTTTATTTTTTCTTGTTCATTGTTGTTGTATAGCCACTTTGACTAATGATCCATCAACAAGATTAAAATTCATCTAGTATACATATTATATTATATTATATTATATAAGTGTTGAAACTTTTATATTTTTAAATTAATATATATAACTATATACAATTTTATTTCTCTGCACAAATATTTATCTTTTATTTATTTTTTTTGAATATTTTTTTAAAATGATTTTTCCATAATATATTGGCCAGAAAATTATCATTGATTAAACAACAATTTATAATTTCATTTGAAAAAAAAAAAAAAAAAAATTAAATAATAATAATAAAAGAGGAGAACAAAAAAAAAATAGATATAGTTGGGGTAAATTTGCAGTCGAGACGTATCTTGCTCGAAGGATATTTAAGTTGTAGCATAAAATTTTTTTTTTTTTTGTTGAGATGGACCCTGTTTTAGCCTGAAGCTTTATGGTTATACTTTTTTATGGCGTTATTTTGTTGAGGCTATATATAATTTGGGAGCGCCGGAGAACCTGGATCCCGTTCTCCATAATGGACCATTCTAAGGCCCCATAGTAAACACCCGTGATCGTCAAGAGGCGGGAAGAATGGGCGGGATAATTACCCCCAATGCCCACCACTCGTTATATTTCATTTATTTATTTTTTTTTATAATCCATCAAAAATATGAAAAAATATATATATAGGTATATATAATAACACAAGAGGCAATGAAAAAAAAAATACATATAAAATATATAAATATAAATATAGAAGCTAGTTTATCTTGTATTTTTTTTTTTTTTTCTCCTCTCATCTTGACTTGTATATAATATATGTATATGTGATATGAATTGTATGAATTGTATTGATAACAAAAAAAAAAAATTATTTATTGTTTCAGCTACAACGATTTTTACCACTTATTCGTTTCAATTGTTCACAATACATGAAATTTTTTCTATGCGCTGTATTTGTACCAGTATGTTTTGAATATACACAAATACCACTATGTAGACCAGTATGTTATGCAGTTAAAAATGACTGTGAGCCAATATTGGCTAAACAAAATTTACCCTGGCCAAATATGTGGGATTGTAGTCGTTTTCCTAGTAGAGGTGAGTAGAGTTAATTTATATATCAACATAAATAATATACCTATAATTAATTAATATAACTATATGTGATTAATGATTACAGATAATCTTTGTGTTGAACCACCAGGTTATAATAAAAATAATCAAGATATAATACCATCAAATAGTTTACCAATTTTATCAAGATATAATAAAGATACTAATAGAATTAGTAAACATCGTCAGTGTCCACCAAGTTTTGTAAAAGTTAATAATGTAAGTAAAAAAAAAAAAAAATTAATTAATTAATTAAATAAATAAATAAATAAATAAATAAATATTAATTACAGTTATCATTGTGTGCACCTCGTTGTGGAGCAGATGCTTATTATCGTGGTGATGATAAAAAATTTGCTGTACGTTGGATGACTGGATGGGCATTATTGTGTTTTTTATCAACATTATTTACATTGTTAACATATTTAGTTGAACCATCACGTTTTCGTTATCCAGAACGTCCAATAGTATTTTTAGCATTAAGTTATAATTTATTATCATGTTTATATATTGCAAGAGGTATTGCTGGTCCAGAAGTATTTAGTTGTGCAAATCAATATGATGGTTCAAATTATGTACCAATTGAAAATGGTTTACAAAGTATACCATGTACATTTTGGTGGATATTTAAATATTATTTAAGTTTATCAAGTAGTATATGGTGGTCAATACTTTGTGGTTGTTGGTTATTAAGTGCTAAAAATGAATGGAGTACAGAAGCATTACATAATATATCTGGTTGGTTTCATTCAATTGCTTGGGGTTTACCATTATTATTTATTGGTGGTAGTTTATTAAATAAAAATATTGTTGCTGATGAATTAACTGGTTTATGTCAAATATCAGATGAATTATCATTATGGTGGAATATATTACCACATACAATATTATTATTATTAGGTTGTATATTTGGTTGTATTGCTGGTTATGCATTAATTAAAGTTAGAAAATCAATTAGATTATCTGGTAAAAGTACAACTAAATTAGAAAAATTAATGGCTAGATTAGGTATATTTGGTGTATTATATGCATTACCAGCAATTATTGAACTTATTTGTGCAACTCATGAATCATCAGTTAGACCAAAATGGCGTGAATTTGCATTAATGACTGCTGAAGATTGTCGTTTAAATAATAAATGTATACCTGGACCAGTTTATTTAACATCTGGTCTTGAAGTATTATTATTAAGAACATTTTTAAGTTTATTTGTTGGTATAACATCTGGTATGTGGGTATGGTCTGGTAAAACATGTCGTGCATGGACTAAATTACTTATTATTTCACCAAATAAAACAACAAAACGTTCAGTTAATGGACCACTTATTAATCCTACTGTAATTAGTAAAGCATAAATTATATAATTTATATACAATGTATATTATTACCAAATTTAAATATTATACTTATTTATATTTTTTTATTGTATATACATATATTTATATATATTTTGTACATTTTTTTTATTTTTTATTTACATATATTATAAGAATAAAGTAATTTTAAATAATAATAATAATAATAATAATAATAATTTTTTGTGTGTCATTTATTAATTTATTTTTATATCCTACTATCCTATTTTTAATTAATAATTTATCTACAAAAAAAAAGTTATTATAATTAATAAGCATATGTCTCATCTTGAACAATTATCTATTTCATGGGATTGTGAAAATTTAACTCTACCATTACTAAAAAAATTTGTGATGATTGAACAAGTGTAAATTTCATTATTATATTTTTTAAATTTCAAATTATTATTTTTTTAAATTCAAATAATTTTCCATTAGATTAGTAAGAAATTTACATTACCGACATATATGATAAACATAATTTCACTTTTATCATAATTTTTCATTCACACACACACACACACATTTGACACATAATATGTGTTGACAGAGCATTTTTTTTTTTTATATATTTTTCTTGTGTATAAATTTCTTTGTCGTGTGCACATATAAAAAAGATAATGATAATAAAAAAAAGTAGAGAAAAATACATATAAATACATACATTCAAGTAAGTACATATATATATATATATGATAAGTACAGCTGCCAATCTGCCATTGCCAAATGAAAGCCATGAGGTCGCAATAATGATGACTACTGTTAAATAGTTACTCACAGTTACTCATTAGTCATTAATATTAATATTTACTCATTGTGTTTTAGCATTTTATATAAAAATAATATTCTCAAATATTTTTTTCATCAATAAAGTGTACTCATTTTGTGTTAAATAAAATTAAATAAAATAAAATTATGATAAAAATATTATATCAATAAATAATAATAGTTATTAATAATTGTTTCTATTGAAAATTACAAAAAAAATAAAAAAAAAAGAGTATAATATTTGATAATGGGAAAAAATAAAAATCGTCAACCTGATGTTACTGATGACGCCAGTTTACATTCATCTGAATCAGAAGATGAACCAAATTCAGGTTAGAAATTAATTAATTAATTATTATTTTAAATAAGTATAGGTATACTTATAATATTAACATAAAAATATTTATATAAAATTATTATTAATATTAAAAATTATTATAAAATAAAGAAAAAATTAATTTTAATTTTTTCTTAAAATTTTTTTTAGGTAATTCAAAATGTTCACATATTGGAAAATCAGTATGTGCTAAAAAACTTAAAAAATTATTAAAATCTACTGGTATACTTACTGAGTGTAAACTTTGTGAAAAAATAAAAATTGATGAATCATCAACAACAACAACAGCAACATCAGCACAAAATAATAAAGATGATGATGATGAAGATGAAGATGAAGAAGGGGTAAGATTACAATAATAATGACAATATATAAATTTATAAATTAATTATTAATTTATAATAATAATAATTATTATAATTATAGTTTATATCAATGCCACCACCTTTATGGATTTGTTTACAATGTGGTAATCAAGGATGTGGTAGAACACAAAAACAACATGCCAAACAACATTTTGAAAAACCACACAGTGATAAACATTCATTAGCAATTGAATCACACAATTGGCAAATATGGTGTTATGAATGTGATAATGAAGTATCTGCTGATTCAACAAAGCCACTACTTGAAGCTGTTGAATTTATTAAAAAATTAGCAACAACATCTTATACACCATCACAACCAGTTTTAAAAAAATTACCATCAATTGAACAACAACAGCAGCAACAACAACAATCACCAAATTATAATAAATTATCAACATCAACATTATCATTACCAGTTAAAGATAAACAAAAATCATTAACAAATTTAACACGTGTTGGTGGTCTTATGAATCTTGGTAATACATGTTTTTTTAATTCAGTTATGCAATGTTTAGCACAAACACCATTTCTTGTTAAAGTACTTGAAGATTTACGTGAACCTGGTGAAAAATTTCAATTACCTGGTGGTAAATTAAAATTATCAGATGATAATGATGATCATCATGATGAATTACCAATGATTGAAGGTACACTTGATGGTTGGGGTAATTTTACATCAATATTACATAAAACACTTGTTGAAATGCAAAATTCAGATAGTAATCAAACATACAGACCATCTGAATTATTAAATTCATTTAAAAGAAATAATCCACATTGTATGGATGGTGGTCAACATGATTCACATGAATTATTACGACATTTACTTGAATTAGTACGTAGTGATGATTTACGACGTTATCAAAGTATAATATTACAACAAGTTATTGGTGATAAAACAAAACGTCAATCTGTTGATGAAATTAAAAAATCACATGTTAAATTTTATGGTAATCAAGCAAGTAATAGATATCTTGGTACTGAACAAGTATTTCGTGGTGTATTAGTATCAACACTTGAATGTTCAGAATGTAAACATTCATCACAAAAAACAGAAACATTTTTAGATTTAAGTTTACCAGTTATGGTTGAAAAACCACAACCACCAATATTTCATAAAAAAAATCATACAACAGATGATACATATGATATTGGTGGTAACACTATTATTTCTGGACCATCAAAACATCAATTAAAAAAAGAAAAAAAAGATAAAAAAGCAGCAAGAAAAAATAATCGTAAAAATCGTAATAAAAATAATAATTTAAATAATTCAAATAATGATGATGATGATGATAATAACAACAACAACAACAACAATAATAATAATAATAATAATAGTGTTTCAGAAGAATGTTCTGGTAGTGTTATTGAATCAGAAGAAAGTGATGCTGATGTTGAAGATAATGTTGAAAATGATAATGATAATAAATCATCAAATATTATTGAATATGGTTGTCAAAATATTAATGATGTTAATAAACAAACTCAATATTTAGAACCAGATTTAAAAAAAATTATTAATGATAGATTATTACCAATGATTGACTTGGATAATAATCATCTTGATACAAAATACAATAATAATATTAATAATAATAGTAATGATAATAATAATAATAATAAAGATTTATTATTATCAGATGAATGTCAATTAGTAGAATCTATATTGCTTGATGTTGGACAAAATAATTATGAATGTCAAATAACAGATTCTTTATTGTATGATGCTGGACAAAATAATTATGCTAAAAATATCATGGATAGTCCAATTATTGATAATACTAATAATATATCACAATCATCATCAACAAATTCATTAAATGTCAATTGTGAATCAAGTCCTGAAAGAATGAATATTAGTCCATTAGAAAGTCCAGATTCATCAATGTTAATACAACATAATGATGATGTAACAACAACAACAACATCAACATTAATACCACCAACATTATTATCAATATTAACACCAACACCAGCACCACCTCCACCACCACTACCACTACCACTACCACTACCACCAGCATCATCAGTAACAACAAAAAATAAATCAAGATTTTCTGATGCTGAAACTGATGAATGTTGTACATCACCAGAAATTGATAATAAATTATTAAATAATGGTATTGATAATGTAACACGTGATTTAAAAAAAATATCTATAAATAGTCAACAATCATCAACAAGATATAATGTTAAAGATGGTGATTGTTCAATACAATCATGTTTAAATCAATTTACACAACTTGAATTAATGAGTGGTAGTAATAAAGTTGGTTGTGAAGCATGTACAGCTAGAGAAAATAAAAATAAAAATAAACAAGATGGTAAATTAGTTTGTACACCATCAACAAAACAATATCTTATATCAAAAGTACCACCTGTATTGATATTACATTTAAAAAGATTTCAATCACAAAGATTTGGATTTAGAAAATTAACAAAACATGTATCATTTCCATTAATATTAGATCTTTCACCAGTATGTAAATATCATGATAAACCTAAAATTTATTCATTATATGGACTTGTTGAACACAGTGGTACAATGCACGGTGGTCATTATGTTGCTTATGTTAAAGCTAGAAAACCACTTGATCCAGATGATCCAAGATGGGAATTTTTACCTAAAAAAAGAACAGAAGAAGTTGATGATAATTCAAGTGATACTAGTTCTGATTTTGAAATTATTGAAACAAATAATGAAACAACTGATAAAGTTGAACCACCACCTGGAAGATGGTACTATGTTTCTGATTCAAGGTAAATATTTAATTTTTTTTCAATCAATTTATTATTTATAACAATTAATAATTTATAAATTAATTATTTTTTTATATTTTATTTATTTTAGAGTTGTCGAGATTGATGAAGCAAATGTTCTTTCAAAAGAAGCTTATCTTTTATTTTATGAAAGAATTCAATGATGACAAATTAATTGATGTAAAAATACAACAAATATTTTTTTCAATTGGTAAAATTTCAACAAACTTTTTATTTAGTCAGAGTTAGATTTCTTTTTTTTTTTTTTTTTTTTTTATATAGAAAAAATAGTAATATTTAATAGTCTTGAGTCTTGATGATTTTTTAAACTTATCATGTCTCGTTTTTATATAATGAAAAAAAAATAGAAAATTAATAAAAAAAAGTAACTAAATATATTTATATACATTTAATTAAAATTTAATAAATAATATCCATCCAATAATGAAATTTGAGACATAATAATTTGTTAAATAAAAAAAAATCAAATTCACAAGATTAATTATATTTCTATGCTCTGACATACTGTCTATTAATAATTAATGTAAATTTATATTCTTTTTCTTTTATTTGCAATAATAATGTCATAAATTTTTTAAAATTTTACATGGACTTTTGATCGTGTGATTTATGAAAATTTTATTTATAAATACTTTATTTTTTTTTTTTTTTTTTTTTTTTTTTGTAGAACAATTGAATAAATGAATAAATGAATTTAACTGCATTACTTGAATTAATTGAACTTGATATTCTTTCCTATTTTTAAACGTAATTTAAAATTATATATTTATTTTGTAGATAAATATTTATTAATAATGTTGTTTGACGTTTTTGATGTTTATTTGTTAAATTTTTATTCAGTTATACATTCATCTTGGCAGTTACATCCAAATAAATTACATCCACCAGTTTTTGAGCAATAGTAACTTGTTCTTGAACGATATCCATCAGCACAATATGGATGAATCCAAGCATCCCAATTACTTGAATTTTTTTCACCTTTTCGCTTTCTCTGTGCATGAGTTTTGCATAGGTATATGTTGAATAATATAATTAAATATTTTATGTTGGTAATGGTCATCGCAATATTTTATTTTACTAGAATCTACATTTTTTTTTAATTTAAATTTTAAATTAATTATATATGATTTTTTTTAAATACACAAACAATTTAAAATACATATTATTACAAGTCACTCACATATATTTAATAATTTAAAATATACATAAGTCTATTGCAATATTTAAATGTGAATATAATAATTTTTAGAATTTATTTAAATTTTTATTTTTCTTTTAATATTTCGAATAAAATGTGAAATTGATAATTTTAAAATCATTGATCTTGTTTCATTGTGCCAAAATAATTCAATAATAAAAAAAAAAAATCCAATAGTAAATCCTGTTGCTAAAAACTTGAGTGCAAATTGTATATGTTGAAATTTTAGTGGTCTTGGTTTATCAGATGTTACATTTCGTATTTTATTTAAATTCAATAATTTATATTTGAGTAGTTCATGTTCTATATATTTTTTAAAAATTTTATTAACACGCTTTGTTAAAGGCCAATTTTTTCGCATCGACAAAACAGTGTGAATTATAATATATGGTTTTTTTGTTAAATATAATTGTGGATATTGTAAGGATTTATCTCTTAATGGTAAAACTCCAGATGCACAAACATTTAATGAATCATTAATAACGTGTTCTACACAAGAATCAATATTTTTAACTGGTATTGATCGATTAATCAACTGTTTATCCAAAAAATTAATCGCTAACTTAGATCCATAAATTTTATAATCTTTAAATTTAACAATTAAATCATCCATAGTATCAATATTTTTTTCTGAATTTGGATTTAATTGAAAACCAAGAATTTTACCTTGAAATACTGAACATAAAATTAGAGCTAATAAAAAAATACCAAATAAATAAAATCTTGGTGGTAATGTAGTTGGTTGTTTTAAAAAACTAGCATTTCCCCACATTCTAATTATTTCTAAAATAGCAAGATCAATATCAATTTTCATACAAATTTTAAACATAAAAACAGTTGTTCCAGAAAAAAATAACATAATTAATAATAATCGCCAGCCAAATAATTCATAAATTTGATCAAACATACTTTTTTTACCTCGATCTTGACTAATAAATGTTAAACCAGTTGAATAAATTAAATCAGAAGTTATAATATCTTTCATGTACATTAATGCTGTTAATTTAAGATTTATATCAATTGATTTGTTGGATAATAAATTTCCTATATGACTGTCTGCTATTCCTTGACCATTGATATTTAAATTGTCATCCATTTTTAAATATGATAATGTTACATTTAGCTGTTCATACAAAAATTTTATCACTGCATTGTGTTCTTCATGTGCATAAATGCCACTAAAAGCAGTTTTTATTCCTTGATATCCATCCAAATGACGAGTTTTCTCGTAATCAATAGACTTGCAATTTAATAATTCTAGAAAAAAAATTTTTTAAATTAATATATACATTTATTATTTAATTATTTATTGTTATACAACTAACTTGGATTGTATTGTCGACGATAAAGAGTCCATCGATCATCTTTAGCTAATTTTTTATTAACGTATCTTGATGTTTTCCAAAAAGAAGGTGCTCGATTTGTAAATGGATTAAATGTATAATAATTAACACGATTATATTCACCACCAGAACAAATATATATTGCTCGTAATATATCCATTTTCCAGACTTTTTGTAAAATTTTTCTAGCATTTTTACACTTTGTATTATTTGATAGATCATTGTTGAGAATGATAAAAAATCCTTCGTGGTTCCACCATGGTGATTCTTTCAATTGTTGAATATTATTTTCAAAATCAGGCTCAATTGTTACAATAAAAATATTTAATTTGTAATTTTTATCCATTTTATGTTTCATTGATTTGTTAAAAATAATAACTGGTCCATAATTCATCAGTAAATTAATTTTAAAATCATCAGCATTACCAACAAAAACTATTCCATGTTTTGCCACTTTTGAAAAGCAATAATCAATTGTGTGAATTGTTGCATCAACACGTTCATTTAATTTAGTTAAATTTTGAATTTGATCAAATATTAAATTTGCCGAAATTGATGATAAAAAAATAATAAATACAAATAAATTTATCCATATTTTTAGTTTCATAATCGCAGTACGTGTTTTTCTTTTTAACTTTGACCTAAAACTGAAAATATGTCCGTCAGCTGCATATGAAAGTGTTGCAGTATTAAATATTTTATTTACTTGAAAAAATTACAAATGCACTTGCTAAAATAATTTTATTATTTTTTATATTTATCTTAGATTTAACCAGTGATAAAAATGGTGAAATACAATTTGAAATAAAATCAATAATACAATATTTCCTAGAAACAATAAAAAAAAATTAATATTGCAAAATGTTTTTATTTTCATTATACATGCATCTATGTTTCTGTACAGTGAGTGTTAGATAAAAAAAAAGTGATAATATTTTATTATTTTGTCGATTAGCTAAAGATAATAATAATTTAATTATATTAAATTTCAAAGTAAAAAATTTAATCTAAAAGATAAATTGAAATTTAATATGACTATTCACTTTTTTCAATATTAATAATTAATATTCTTATTTTTTTTTTATATATAGTAATTAAACAGCGAAGAATATTGTTTTAAAAATTTATAAGATAAAATAACAAGATTTTCAAAATTTTAGACACACGAAAAATATATTATCCAGTTATGAATTTATACAATTGCATTATGTCTATATTTTAAGATTTCAATTTTATATTTTCTTGAAAATTTGCAAAAAATAGTAAAAAATATTACTAAATAATTTATCAAAATATAAAATAAAAAAATATTTAATTATTCTAAATAAATAATATATAAAAAGAAAGTATTATTTTATTTTTTATTAATTTTAAAATGATTCGAAATTTTTTTTTTCTAAATTTTCGAAACATTTCGAAATATATATATTTGTCTCAGCTAGAAACTAAAACTAGATTTCTTCAGTAATATTACTGGTAATTGGATAATTCAAGCAGCTGGTAAAAATGGCTACCATCTGCAAAACACCAATAAATAATTATTATTGTTATATATTTTTCTCCCCCACTTGATAAACAATTATCATAATAAAAATAAAAAAAAATAAATATAAAATAAATAGATCTACCTATCTCTGGCTGTCTCTGGCTGTCTCTGGCTGGTGTGTATCTACAGTGCAGCTACACCAAATAAAATTCTGACAGTCACATCAGTTTGAGACTTTGAGTCAGTTACAATATTTAACTCCCTGAGCTGGCAGTAATACATAAATATCATTGATAAATATTAATATCAAGTAAAATAATCAACTATGCCAAACATTATCAATGATATTAAATTGGATTTCAAGGATGTTCTCCTCAGGCCAAAACGGAGTACTCTTAAAAGTCGTTCAGATGTAAGTTACATATTAAATTAATAATTAAATATATCCTATTTTTACAAAAATATATATTTTTAAAAAAAAAATGTTATTTTTATAACATAATCCATAAATATATTTTTAATAATTTACACGTGTCATAACCATATTTGGCAAGTGTCTTATTGAAAAAATAAAAATTAAATCAATACTTTTCATTGAAAAATTTAAATTTAAAAAAAAAATTAATAATTTATTTAATATAGATATTATTATTATTATTATTATTATAAAATATATTTCAGGTTGATTTGTATCGTGAGATACAATTTCGTAATTCAAAACGTACATACAAGGGTATACCAGTAATGGCATCTAACATGGACACTGTTGGTACATTTGAGATGGCAAGGGCATTGTCAAAGGTATATGATATAAATAAATATAATATTGGCCTTGATAATAAATACTTGTATTATTATAATAATATATACCTATTTATATTATTTTATATTTCAAGGATAATAACATACAGACAGACAGACAGACACAAAATAATAATTATTATAAAAATATAAATAAAATAATTATTTTGTTTTATCAATATATAATAATAATAATTTTTATAAATTAATTACAGTATGGATTATTTACAACTGTTCATAAATATTATACACCAGATGAATGGAAAGAATTTGCTTCTAAAAATTCAGATTGTTTAAATAATATTGCTGCAAGTTCAGGAACAAGTTCTGATGATTTTGAAAGATTATCAAATGTTATTGCAGCTGTTCCAGAATTATCATTTATATGTCTTGATGTTGCTAATGGTTATTCACAACATTTTGTTGAATATGTTAGAAAAGTACGAGGTCAATTTCCAAATCATACAATTATTGTAAGTTTTTTTTATTTTATTAATATATAGGTATATTTATTTTATCAATTTATATTATTTATGTTTTTTAAAAAGGCAGGAAATGTTGTAACTGGAGAAATGGTTGAAGAATTACTATTGTCTGGTGCTGATATTATTAAAGTTGGAATTGGACCTGGTTCTGTTTGTACAACTAGAATGAAAACTGGTGTTGGTTATCCACAATTAAGTGCTGTTCTTGAATGTGCTGATGCTGCACATGGACTCAAAGGCCATATTATTTCGGTAATTATATTTAATTTAAAAAAAATATAGGTATATTCATTACAAGTAATTATTTTTATTATCTTTTAAAATTGCTTGATAAAAAATAAAAAAAATAGTAATCAATATTTAATTGGATGACTGTTCTATTTTTTTTTTTTTTTTTTAAATATTATTTGATAATAAAAAAAAATGATGAAATATATTTTTTTTATAGTATCATAAAAAGTAAATTATATTTCAACATTAGTTTCTTTTTATCTTTATTTTAGGCTGATAACTCTGTACAAGGAAACTTGACCTCTAAATCATTGTGAATTTTTTTTTTTTTTTTTCCCTTATAATTTATCAGTTTAATTTATAAATTTTAATATTTTTATCAATTTTTTATCAGTATATTACTGAAATATTTATTTAAAAAAAAAAAAAGAATAAATAAACTAATTGAATTTTAATTATGATTTTAATTAGGATGGTGGATGTACATGTCCTGGTGATTTAGCAAAAGCTTTTGGAGCTGGTGCTGATTTTGTAATGGCTGGAGGAATGTTTGCTGGTCATGATGAATGTGGTGGTGAAGTTATTGAAAAAAATGGAAAACAAGTTAAATTATTTTATGGTATGGCATCAAGTACAGCTATGAAAAAACATGCTGGTGGTGTTGCTGAATATCGGTAATAATAATAATTTAATAAATATACTTATATAATTTTAATAAATAATAATATATAAATAAATTTATCAATAGATCATCAGAAGGTAAAACTGTTGAAGTGCCTTACAGAGGTGCTGTTGAAGCAACAGTACTTGATATTTTAGGTGGACTAAGATCAGCTTGTACTTATATTGGTGCATCAAAATTACGTGAATTAACAAGATGTGCAACATTCATTAGATGCACACAACAACTTAATCCAATGTATGGACCACCATAAATTAAAAAATTCATATAAAAAAAAAAAAAAGTACTGCAATACGTCCAATGAAATATTTAAACAAAATTTAGTTTCAATTATATTTTATTTTTTCTTTATTTAGTCAATGTCAATTATGCAATGTCAGTTATGCAATGAAGCATTTTTTTTTAAATTAATAATTAAATAAAGACCAAGTCTTTGATGTTGATTGTGCTTTAAAAACTTGCTAAAAGCAAGATTAGATCACTCGCCTTTATTAATAATCAATTTTATTATAGTTTGCCATTTAGTTATAATTAAATTATAAAATTTTAATGTTAACAGGTGGCTTTGTTAACACTATTCAGGGATTTAATATATATAAATATGTTTTTTTTTTTAATATAAATTATATTCCAACGCACATAATTAATCGTTTTTTTTTTATCATCATCTTATTGAGAACAAAGATAATGAAAATAAATAAATTTTTATTTAATTTATTCAGCTCAATGTCGCACAAAAATTACATATAATTTTTATTTTTTTTCTTAATTGTGTCATGTAAATATAACAGAAAAAAAAAAAAAATAACGAAATAATTTCTCTCAGAGATTCTTCGTATAAAATATCATATGTATTTTTTAATTTACTTTCTTTTTTTTCTGCCTTTCGTTGTTTGGTGTTAATAAAAAATTAAAAAATTATTATCAATTGTTATTAATTTATATCCTTAAAAGTTGAACTGATAATGTTTTTTTCAGACATTTATTATTTTAAAAACAACAAATTTTGAATACAACACATGCTATTATAATTTAATAATTTAAATAATTAAAACTAGCATAAATAAATACTACAAAATTTATTTATATTTGCTAATAAATTTATTTGTTTACTAATACAATAAATGATATTTTAATAATTAATTTCACCTGGTCCAGGACAAGGACTGTGAAAGATCCATCCTGAAAGACAGATTTTAATATTAAATTTATATTTTCTTTTAATTATAATTAATAAAATTTTGAAAATGAAATAATAAATGACAAACAAAATGGTTAATATGAGTTAAATACAACAATTATTAATTTGTGATATAACAGTGTGTTATCATTATTTTATAAATATATTTTTAAAAAATTATAAAAAAAAAGTGCATAACAATTATTTCTTACTGATATCAGGTATGTAAATAAATTATAGAAAAAAATAATAAAATCATTCATTGTACATCAAAATAAATAATTAATTTATCATAAAAAAAAAAAAAAAACTAAATTTCAATTAAAGAATAAATAAAGTTTCTAAATTAATTTTTTTTAAAGCTATTTACCATGTTTATTAGAATTTTTTTTTCACCACTTGTGTGTCTTGCAAACCCACCTCTAAATCTCCACTGAAATATTTTCTATAATTTTTTTTTAACAACTTGTAGACAACAAAAGTTTTTTATGTAAAATAAAAAAAAATAAATAATAAATAAATGAATAATTAAACAACAATTTAAGAGATAAAAAAAATTTATAAATATTGAAAACATCAGCTTCATCTGCATCTAAAAATATGGGATTCAAATAAAATAATCTAACCACCTAAATACACATTCTATCAAACATGAATATTTAAAATAAAAAAAAAAAATCTAAATATTTTTTCAATTATTTATATTCAACATAATAAAGAAAAAAAAAATAATAAAAATTACCTCCTTTGATATTCCAAATACACACAATATTGTTTTCATATTTTTATTTATTTTTTTTCTATCGTAATTAATATCTTCATTATTTAGCTGAAAAATTAATTGAATTTTCAATTGAATTACCTGACAATTCTTACCTTTACCATTATCATTATTATTATTATTTTTATTTTCTTAAAAACAATACTTTTTATTTTTTTTATTTCTCATTTGTTGTTATATATTTTTTTAAATGGAACAATGGACATAGTGATATTTTAAAAATACATAATTACTAAATTCAAAGCACTTGTTATTTTTTAATTATTATTATTCTTTTCTTTTTTTTTTCATCACTCAGATTATTATTATTATTATTATTATTGTTATTATTATTTAAAATTAAATTAGAACAATAGATATTCTACAATATAATAAGACACATACAAATGTATATATGTTATCATAATAATATATACATAAATATATGTATCAATGTTTTATCATCATTATTATTATTAATTATTAATTAATATATGTATATAAAAAAAAAAAAAATGAAGAAGTATTTTTCGGAGGACATAGTAGTAGTATTTATAAATAATTGTGTTTAACTCTGCATAACTAATCAGTGTTACAAATCTTGATTATTATTACTTTTTTTTTTTTTTTTTCCATTTCATCCAATAAGAATAACAACAATAATTAATTTATTATTATTATTATTATTATATCTATTATTATGAAGACGACAGCAGGCATTAAAACATCCCAATGGAAAGCTATCTGGAAAAAAAACTGTTGGAAAAAAAAAATGCACAATTACAGTTTAAAAGAAATTTATAAAAAAAATAAAAGAAAAAAATAATAAAACATTTATATACAATAAAAATTAATTAATAATAATATTATTGAATTTTTGTTTAAATATATATATTAAATATTAAATTATATATTCGACATCATAAATTATTTCAAGGGTGTAATGTTATTGTTATTTTAAAATGATTTATGTAATGTTTAAACATATATATTGAGGTAAAGATATTTGTTTTTTTTTTAAATGTCAATGTTTACCTGAAAACATTAATAATAAATACCGCAAATAACAATAAATAGTAGATAAAATAAATCATTAACATGTGATGGATAAAAAAAATAAATAAATGTTGATCAACATTTATTTTATTACACCATTGATGGTATTACGACAAATAATTAATGTTAAACATATTAAAAATATTATGCAATCAATTGTTTTGTTTGTTTTTTTTTTTTTTTAAATAATAATTTAAGCACAAATTTAAATTCAATAATAATAATTATTATGTGGCTAATGAAATAATTAAATTTTATTTATTTATTTATTTAAATAAAATATGAAATTCCGATTAGCCACAATTTAAACATAGAAATAAAAATACTTACATTATTAAACTGCAATTGGTTGATTTTTTTAATGAGCCAATGATAATTTAATTATCAGAGTTTTGTTGTGAATATGGATAATTTTGATAGCCCATTCCACCACCAAAACCAGGGTTTTGTTGTCCAGATTGTTGTTGTTGTTGAGTAGGAGTATTTCCACTGCCATTATTTCCACCACCACCACTATTACTAGCACCTCCACTTCCTCCACCAGCTGGACCACCACTACCAGCACCACTTGGATAATAACCAGGTGCACCAGGATTCATCCCTGGATAAGTACCGTATGCTTGAGGAAATGGACTTGGTGTACCTGGTGCTGCTGAATTACTACCAGGTTGTCCTTGTTGTTGTTGTTGTTGTTGTTGTTGCTGTTGCTGTTGCTGTTGCTGTTGCATTTGTGATTGTGCCATATTCATCTGTAATTTAAAAAATTAATTTATAAAAATAAGCTAAGAAAAAAATAATAATTAATTAAAAAAATTAGTTAAAAATTTAATTTATCTTACTTTTCCACTTTTCATTTGTGCCTCAATAGCTTCAGCTTCTTTTGGTTTACCAATACTTCTATAATATTCAGCCCATTGAGCACTATAATCAGGTTGTCCACCGTTTTGTGTTGCTGCTGCTTGTTGTCCTTGTTGTTGACCAGCTTGTGCTTGAGCTTGTGCCTGTGCTTGTGCTTGTGCTTGTTGTTGTTGTTGTTGCTGTTGTTGTGCAGCAGCAACAGCAGCAGCTGCTGCACCAGCTGAACCTGGTGGTGCTGGTTGTTGATCAGTCTTTGCTTGTTTAGATTGTTGTTCAATCATTTCTGCTTCTCTATGCATACCCATTGAACGATAATATTCAGCCCATTGTGCACTATAATCTGGTTGACCAGTTTGTGGATTCATTTGTACAGATTGAGCTTGATTATTAGCATCAGTTTGTTGTCCTGTATTTGGCCATGATTGATAACCAGAATTTGGATTCCAAGTTGGATTATAACCAATTGGACCACCTTGACCACCAGGTGTATATTGTGCACCACTAGATCCCATACCACCACCACCACCACCTAATTTTTCACTGAATATACGTTTTGCATGTTCAACTTGTTCAGGTGAACCACGAATAATAAATACTTTTTCATTTTCAAATCCTTGATTATTTCTATCTAATTCACAATGAGCACCAGTCTGTTGATTAATTTGTTTGATTGTTTCACCACCTTTAATAATAATAATAATAATAATAATAATAATAATAATAATAATAATAAATTAGTAATTATTAATCAATCAACTATTTAATTTGTTTATTAATTATTTAAAATTAATTTACCTTTTCCAATAATTATTCCACATTTTGTTGATGGTACTTTGTAAGTTATTTCAATTTTATTTTCCATTGAGCCACCAGATGAACGTCTGTCCCATCCACCATATTCATTAGGACGACCAGAACCTCCAAAACCATTACCTCTTGATCCATTACCATTACCAGTACTTCCACCACTACCGCCACCACCACCACCACGTCCACCACCCATTGAATTTCTATCATCTCGTCTCTAATAAAAAATAAATATAATAAATTAAAATTTAATTTATAATTATTGATAAATTATTAATACGGGTATTATAATAATAATAATAATAATAATAATTTAAAAATATATATACAATATAAATAATAATTTTAAAAAATAAAAAACAATTACACTATCTATGAGCTCTTGAATTCTTTGTCGAGCTTGTTCTACAGCTTGAGGTTTTCCTGAGAGTAAACATTTTCTATCACCTGGTCCTTCTTCTCTACTTTGTTGAAATTGTACACGTGCACCAGTATCTGATTGTATTTTTTTAATCATATCACCACCTTTTCCAATAACAACACCAACTGCTGCTCTTGGTACAAGTACCTAACAAATAATATATTAGAATATTATATTAAAATTTAATGATAATAATTAAAATAAATAAATATATACCTCAACACCATCAGGACTTGAACCACCACCTCCTCCTCCACCACCACCATGACTATATCCATTATCACTTGAAAAACTTGATGAACGTTCATTATTTGTTCTGGGTCCTCTTTGAAACATTTGCATTTCTTTTTCAGCAATTAATTCATAAACTAAATTTTTAGCATATTCAACTTTTTGTGGATCTCCAGTTATTCTAAAATTAATATAATTTATTATCATTAATGACAATATAAACATATGCCTGTATATAATGTTAATAATTATTGTTAATTTACCTGAGTGGTTTTTCTTGTTCTTGTAATGATGGTCCATCTTGAATAACAATCATTTTAGCTCCAGATTTTTCTTGAAGTTGTTTAATTGTTTCACCACCTTTGCCAATAATTAAACCAACTTTTGGTCCTGGTATCATAATTTCAACAGAACCACCACTGCCACCGCTACCACCTCCACCACCATGTCCTGAAGACATCATGGGTCCACTTCCACCTCCAATACTACCACCGCCAATACTTCCTGAGCTGTTACTACCACCACCCATGCTTGTTTCACCAAGACCTTCAGCTCTACATCTGTCGTTGACAATTGACAGTACACGTTCTTTAGCTCGACTGAAACATAATTTAATTTAAAAAAAAATTATTAATATATTTAAATTAATTATTATTTATATTTATTTATTTTTTAAATGTTTGTTATTAATAAATTTAAAATAGAATCAAAGAAAAAATATCGAAGCACTAGATACTAGTCAAATAATTTTTACAACACATAATACAATTTTTTTTTTTTTTTTTTCTTTTGCAAAACATAATCAGATGGCTGTAATATATCATCAATTAAACCGACAATTAAAAATATTTATATTCACATTAATACCATGATAAGTTTTTTTTTTTTTAATAATAAAAAGCAAATAGTTTTTCTTTTGTTGAAAAAATAAAAAAAAATAAAATAAACAAAAAACAGATATACAAATTAATCATCATCATAATGTATTTGTTAATATTGAATATCGTTGAGATCAATATGTCCACATGCACAAATTTAAAAATCTTCATTTGACATATATTATTATAAATATTTCATATATAAATATCTCCTCACTTCCTAGTGAAAGTAAAAAACTATTAGTTGCAAATAAAATAATTATTTAAATGACAAATGATAATAATATTTTTATATATGTTTGAGAAAAATTATTAACAAGAATTTGTAATTTTGTAATTTTAAATTAAACTATAGTTGATTATTTTATGGAAACAAAATGTTATTATAATTAATTGGTGATAATGATGATGATGATAATAATAATAGTAATAATATTTTAATGTGATGATGATAATCAAAGACGAATCAGTCTGTCCCGGAGCACCCTAGTCGTGAAAACACTGCAAATAAAACATCATGATGTTTTTTTATTTTTTTTTTACGTATTTGTTTTTGATTTTCTTTAAGTTTTTTGTTTTTTATATAAATAATTATACACAATATATAAATATAAATGTATGCGTATGTTGACCGGTTAAAACAATCATCTCACAGAGTAAAAAATTATAGTATTTTTTGTTTTTAAATCAACAAGTTAAATCTACAAAATATCATGTACATAAACAGTGATCATTATCAAAAGGATATTTTTATCAACAATAATAATTCATTGTACTAATATTCCTAAAAACCATTGTTTTTTTTTTCAGATGAAATAAAAAAGAAAAAAAAATTGCATTGCATACATAAATGAATAAATAAATAATTTAGAAATTAAAAATGAAATAGTTAATCTAAATAAAAGATGATATTGATAAAAGTATCATTTTAAAGAGAAAAAAAAAAAATAATAATAATAATAATAATATAATAAAAAATAAGAAGGGAAAACAAGTTACTTGACAGCTTCTCTTGAGCCAGTTAGAGTGCAAACACGATCAGGTAGACCACCACTTTCAGGCGCCATTTGTATTTTACATCCTGTTTCACTTTGCAATCTTGTTATTTGTTCACCACCTCTTCCAATAACTGTAATATCAGTAAAAATATTAATAATTTTTTAAATAATTATAAAAGTAACAAATAAATAAATAAAATATATTGCTTTCCAATAGATATAATTTCTCTTGATGATTATTAAATACTCACTTAGTCCAACCATTTTATCAGGTACCCTGATATCTTCATTGCAAATACCACCAAGACTACCTCCACTACCTCCACCACCACCACTACCACCAATACCTCCTCCTCCACCAAGTTGTGGTGGTGAAGAAGACTGGCTTAATCCTCTAAGTCCACTTGGATCACCAAGTCCTGATTGTCGTAATCCCAATAATGGATCAACAGCCAACTTTTTAGTATCAGGTTCTAAAATATTTCAATGAAAATTCAAAATCATCCCCCCAAAAAAAAAAAAAACAAAATTTACATCAATCACAATATTGTTGTCATGAATTAAATCATGTGTTGTAAATAATAATAATAATAATAATGATAATAATAAATATTTAATTTAAAAACTGATGGTTCATCATGATGATTATATCATGAACATTAACTCACCTTGGCTATCTTCAAGTGAACGTTTTAATTTAATATCTGGATTTGATGCATTTGTTGGATTAATCTTAGCTGCAATCTGTGAAAATAATTATTAACAAAAAAAAAAAAAAAACAAATACATAACAATAGTAATAATATCAATAATAATAATAATAATAATAATAATAATAATAATAATAATAATAATAATAATAATAATAATAATAATACACAGGTATAGCTTGTAATAAACTAACCTCAAAAATAATTATAAAATAATAAGGGATTAATTATAGGTATAAAAAAATAATATAATATAATAATTGGATACATATAAGTATAAATAAGTTGCTGGTGTTTCACCTACAATTATTAGAAAATAAAATGTAAAAATATATATCCTACGTTTAAACACAATCTCAATAAAATAAATAATAAATTAAGTAAATTGTTTTCTTCTTTTTTTTTTTTTTTTAACATAAATAAAATTATTGTTGATTGTAATATTATTATTTTTTTTTTTTGAATTATTTTTTTTTTTTTTTTGGAGGACAACATGATACCTGCACGTTGTTGTCTCATCATAAAATAACCAAAATAAATAACATGCAAATTAATTTGAATATCATAAAATTGATTGGGATTATAATAAAATAAATGAATTAATTTAATGAAAAAAAAAAAAAAACACAACATACCTGTTTAGCACGCTGTAAAGCAGCAGCAAAAGCCACACTTTGACTGAAATTTGGTGGCGGAGCAACCGCTGAATAATCACTCATTGTTATTAATCATCAAATTCCAAAATAACAGTTTAATTTATTTTTATTATTAAATTATGCACTTGGTATTATGGTAATAAATAAGTACTTATAGGTGTATTATTTAAATAATAAAATAACTAAAAAATGACACAATCACACACGACGCCGACAAAGTGAATAGGCATAGGTATGTATCAATATTATTTAAAGTTTCACTTATTCACACACTCATAAAATATACCTACCAATTATCATATAATATTTAAATAATAATAAAATATTATAACAATTGTTTGTTTATTGTAATAAATAATTATTTTTATTGTTAATTTTATATAAGCTGGAGAGAAATAATGGACCTCCCCCGGTAGGCGTTAAAAAATTTTTTACAAGAGAGAAAAAAAAAGAGAACGACATACACGTACATACATACAAAATGATATGAGTTATTTATGCTGCAAATTGTGATAGCGGCATAATTTAATTTTAATTTTTGTTTTATGTTATATTATTTATAAATAATATAAAAATAATTGTAGTATTTGATATAAATATACCTATATTTGATTTTTTGATAAATAATTAAATTAATAATTAATTGATAATTTTATTAAATAATATTATGATAAAATATAAAGGCTGATTTACAATTGTAGATTTATAAAAAAAAAGAGATAAAAAATAATTAAAAAAAGATGTAAATATATGTTGGTATTATTTAAAAATGGCTGATGTTCATATATTGTGGCGGTATAATTTTTAACAAAATAATACATGACACTAAAAAATATGATTCACATAATAAAAAAAAAAATTTAAGCTATCTCACTGACACGTATTTGATTGTCAGTTGTGAAGGCTTATTAAAACATTCACTCCACCTCCTTTTGACTGTATATACCTATATATAACAATCTAACAATCAATCTAGTCTTAAATACTTACAACGTAGTTGTTTTTTAACACATGTATTTGATAATTATTTTATCAATCAATTTTTATTTACATACTGTACTGTGATAACATGTCAAATTTTATAACTGACTTGATAATTAATGAGTTAAATTGTCATGAGGATCTTGATGAAATTGTTGACAAAGCCAAGGACTATGCCATTCAACATGGTAATATATTTTTAATCGCATAATATATTTATTAAATATAAATAAAATGTTAATAATAATTATTGTTACAGGTGTTTGTATGTGTTGCAAAAATAATTATGATAGAAATCAAGTACAATTATCAAGATTTGTTTTAATACCAACAAGCTTTCCAAAATTTGAGTTTGAAAAAGGTATTGTCATACAAAAAATACTTAATAAATTAATACACAAGGTTGCATATGATAATGATTTTATATCTAAAACCACCAAAAGGTATGTGGTAAAAAAATTGAAATAATAAAATAATAAATGACCTAGTTTTATCATATTTTATCTGAATGATTGTGTTTAATTTATTTGCAGTGTCATTGAAGCTGATGAGTTTACTGCTGAACTATTTAAAATTTATCAAACAGTTTATCAAGAAGGTATTACTCAGGTAAATTAATAAATATAATATAATTATTTATATACCTATTATTTTAATAAAATTATTTATAATAATAATAATTATTATTATTTATTATTTAGAAATATAGCCTGGGAATTTTTAGATCAGACTACATGCTTGATGATTCAATGAAAATAAAACAAGTAGAATTAAATACAATTGCTTCTAGTTTTGGTGGTCTTTCGTCACAAGTTACCAAACTACATAAATATATACTTTGTGAACTTGATCATGATGATAAAATTAATAATGTAAATATATAAAAAATTTATAAAAGTACTTTTACTTATTTTTTATAAATTTAAAATTTAAATAATTTTTTATAAAGCTTCCAGATAATGATACAACAAGTGGTCTTGCTGATGGTCTTATTGCAGCATGGAATATTTATAATAATAAACAAGGACGTATATTATTTGTAACTGAAGAACAAACTTGTAATATTTGTGATCAACGTGCAATTGAATTTAAAATTCGTAAAAAAAATTTAAATATTAAAATTATCAGAAGAACATTCAAGTATCTTATTGATAATGCACAATTAAAATCCAACAAAGAATTAATTGTGTAAGTTAAATTATTATTATAATTAATATATTAATTTTATAATATTTTTATTTATTTATTTTTTTCAGTGGTAATGATTTGGTATCTGTTGTTTATTATCGTACTGGTTATGAAGTTGAAGCATATCCAACACAAAATGAGTGGTCTGTAAGATTACTAATTGAACGTTCACTTGCTATCAAGTGTCCATCAATTCAGTATCATCTTGCTGGAACTAAAAAAGTATAAATATATATTTAATCTTAATTTTATTTAATAATAAATGATAATATGTAATTTAATAAAATATATACCTATATATATATATATATCTTTTAGGTTCAACAAGTATTGAATGATCCAAAAATTTTAAAAAAATTTTTAAATGATGATGAAGTCAAGCAAGTTCAAGATGTATTTGTTGGTCTTTATTCCTTAGAACTGGTATGTATTAAATAATTTTTATTCTAAATTTTAATAATTGATAATTATATATATTTTTTTTTTAAATTTAATTAAAGAATGAAGATGGTGATAAAGCTGTTGAATTGGCAATAAGTGAGCCAGAAAAATATGTATTAAAACCACAACGTGAAGGTGGTGGTAATAATATTTATGGTAAAAATGTTAAAACAAAATTGGAAAGTATTAAAAATTCACAAGAACGTAGTGCATTTATATTAATGGAATTAATAAAAGCACCTGTACAAAAAAATTATTTAATATCTCCAGATAATAAAAGACCACAATTACAAGATTGTCTATCTGAATTGGGAATTTATGGTTACATTATTGGGTAAATATTATTTTATTAATTTATATTTTTATTTATTAATTTGATAAATATATAATAATTTATATTTTATTCATCAGAGATTACAATGAAATTAAAGAAAATAAACAAATTGGTCATGTGATACGTACAAAACCTTGTGGGGAAAATGAAGGAGGAATAATTGCTGGTGCTGGTGCACTTGACAGTCCTTACCTCTACAAGTAACAATATTTATAAATAAAAAAAATAAAATGAATAAAAACAGAAAAACATTAATTGTTATTTATGCAAGAAAAAAAAAAAAAATATATAAATTTTATGGTTTACAATATATTTGTCTTTTTTCAATTTTAATTTTAATTGGAACAACTGGTTTCAACATGAGATCAACCTTGAGTTTAATATCTTCAATATTTTGAATATTATTTTTTTTAATAATATAATTACGTAATAAAGTTGCAATAAGTACTTTCATAGCCATCATTGCATATTTAAAACCAAGACAATTTCTTGGACCAGCTGAAAATGGAATATAACAATATGGATGTCGTTTTGATATTTGTTCTGGTAAAAATCTATCTGGATCAAATTTAAGTGGATCAATCCAATTTTTACAAGAACGATGTAATTTCATAATACCAAGAACAACTGAGCTACCTTTTGGTAATGTATAATCACCTATTTAATTTATAATAAAATATTATTAATATATAAAATTAAAATTATTTATTCTAATCAATTAATTAATTTATATATATAATACCAATGTCAAGATCATCAGTAACATGTCTAACTAAAATTGGACCAACAGGAAATAATCTCATTGTTTCTTTAATAACTCTTTCTAAATATTCCATACGATTTAAATCTTCATGTTTTATTAATATATCAGCTTGAATATCATCACCATAAATATTACAAAGTTCTTGAAAACATTTTTCCTTAAAAAATAATAAATTTTTTTATTATGATTAATAAATTATTATTATAAATTTAAATTAATTTTTAAATGACTAACTTGAATTTCTGGATAATTTGCAAGCATCAAAATGACAAAACAATTAACTGATGCTGTTGTATCATTTCCCTAAAATATAATAATAATAATTATTATTATTATTATAAATAAAATTTAAATAATTATTTATATTAAACTTACAGCAATCATCATAGTATCAACTTCTTCTCTTAATTCTTCATCAGTAAATTTAATTCCATTGTTTGTTAATTCCATTAATAAATCAAGAAATGTTTTTCTTGTTGGTCCAACATTATCAGATATTTCAATGGTATTTAATTTTTTATTTTTTAATAATAACATATCTGATTTTTTTTTTTTAATTACCTATTTTAAAAACAAAAAAATTTAATTATTAATTAAATTTTAAAATAATTTATAATAATAAATTAAATTTTAATAATATTTTTACATCATTTGTTACACCATGAAGATATTTAAGACATTGTTGTTGTTGTTTAGCTAATTTTGTACAATAAAATATAATATCAGGATGTAGCCAAACTTTAAACATTCTTGAAAATACAATTTCAAACATTTTTTTTGCTGATTCAACGTATGATGGATCACCATCTGTTTGTGCACGTACACTAACACCCATTGCAGTTTCTTTGTGATATTAAAATAATTAATAATAAAAATTATTATTAAAATTATAAATATTAATTAATATATCTTACCACAAATAATGTCTAATGTACAAAGTGATACATAATTAAATACATCAAATTCATCACCATTTAATTCAATTTTCATTTGTTTTATCATTATTTCTGATTGTTGAGAAAATACTTCAACAAATGATTCAAGTATTTTTTGATTAAATGTTGGTACTATTAATTTTCTATGTACTCTCCATTTAGATGCTACATAAATTGAAAAAAAAAACAAAAACAAATAAATAAATAATTCATTTATGATAATTAAAATTAAATTATTGATTTTTTTATTTTTATTTTTTTTGTTAATCCTTGAAGTTTATCGTGTTTTGAATTATAAAAATTATATTTATTTTATATAAATTTTTTTTTTGTTATTTTATTTCTATGCTTGGCACGAAAATATATTTGTAATAAAATTAGAAGCTTAAAAACCACGAGTAAGTATAATTAAACAACTTGTACTTGCATCACGTATCAGGTAATTGAAATGATTCAGGGTGATATACTAAAAGTAAAGTAATGATAAAAAAAAAAAAAAAAAATATCTATATTTATATTAATATTATGAAAAATATATACCTGGTGCTGAAAATAAACCTGTTCCCAACCAGGGTCTTATCATTTTATATAATTCTTCTTTTTCAATTGTCTTTGGACTCAATAGTATTGTCTGAAATTAAAAATTAAAAAAAATATATAATTAAACTATTTAAAATTATAATTTTGATTTAAATTTTTATTGATAAATAAAATTTACCTTAATTTGTTCAGCATCATGTACAGCAAAAAATAATTTGCTACCAAGCCATACACGAAAAGGTGATGGATATGAATTTAATAATTCCATAATTTTATTTAAAATATCTAAATTAAATAACAAATAATAGTATAAATAATATTTTAAAAATGAATATTAACACTTGCCTTGAGTACTACCAACAAAATAATGACAATTGCCAAGAAATGGAAGAGCAGGTGGACCAGTTAATTTTGATGCTGCTTTGTAAAGACGATATTTACTCAAATAAAAAATAATTATTGCAATAACACTAAATATTCCAAATGAAAAAAATAAAAATGACAATGAAATAATCATTTTTAAATAATTATTAAAATAAAAATAAAAAATATGAAAATAATTTTTATAAAAATTCAAATTGTTTTTTAATTTTATAAATATTATTGAGAGAGTTATAATACTGTTGGTGTTTTTTACACGTTTAACAATGATTTGAAAAAAAAAAAAATCATCGAAACATTATTCCCCACTGTTGATTTAATTTTTTATTCTCCTTCAAGTTAATGTCTACATTGAATACAAAAACAAAAATCAACATCAAGGTTCTTCCTTCTATTTAGAAATTATATATTACTAAAAAGTAAAAAAAAAAAAATAATTGTTTACCCTATTTAAATATTATAAATGATAATAATAATAAATAATTTTAAAAAAATAAAAAAAATTAACAAGAGATATTTCTAAAAGAGAAACTAATCTGATCCCCATACTGGGTTTAATCTTTTTTATGTCTTTCAGCAAGTCAACTTGTTTTATATTCAAATCACGTAAAAAAAAATCGAAAGTATTATCTTTATTGTAAAAAGAAAAAAAAAAAAACAAAAAATTGTAAATTAAGTATATATTTTATTAAGAATTAGTATATTATTTTGTATAAATAAATTAGAATAATTTTAATGGTTGAAAAATTTAATTGTTAAATACATTAATAATATGTTTAAAAATTAACATGACAAATATTAAAAAATATATATTTTTATTTTTTATTTATTATTAATAAATAAAATAATAATAATATCTATTTGTTTATATGATATATGAAAATAAGAATATAAGAAAAAAAAAAAAAAAAAAAACAAAACAAAACAAAACACAGTCAGTTACTTCCCCTTTTTTCACCACTGTTTTCATGTAGACACTCCAGTGGATTTTTTTTATTAATGTCATTTATATTTTTTACAGTGATATCTAATTATATAATTTATAATAATCATAATGCCTTTTTGTTTGATGAAGACAGTGATGAAATCAAGAGTAAATAAAAATGGTTAAGATAATTGATACCAAATTGACACTTTTTTTAATGAAAAAAAAAAAAAAAAAAAAAAAAAAACACTTGGAGTATATTAACAACCTGTAAATAAATCTGTCATTTAATTTTTACAGATAAATCAACAAGTCAATATTCAGGATCAAGTGTATCAAAAAAAAAAGAAAAAAAAATAAAAGAATCTGTGATAAAAAATAATTCATCAACTGGATATTCAGCAATATCAATAATAACTCGTTTTAATTTTACTAAAAATAATAATTCAATAAATAATAATAAATTTGGAATTAATTTAATTGATGTTAATGAAGATCCAATTGGTTTAGTCAATAAATTAATACCAGCATGTAATTATGATGTTATACCTGAATTAAAAAAATTACCTGAATTACCAAAAATTCATATTCAAACAAATCAATGGAATCAAAATATAAATAAAAATATTAATCATAAAATTGAATTTCCAATTGTTGAATTAAAAACTGATAAAATTGAATTAAAAAATTCAAATCAAGATGATGTTGTAAATATATTATTTAATAATATAATAATAATTTTTTTATAATGAAAAATTTTAAATAATTTATTTTAATATTTGTCATTTAGATACAACAAAATTGGAAAAAAAATAAAGTAATGCATTATTGTCCTTATTGTCAAAAATGTTTTGATCGTCCTTGGGTATTGAAGGGTCATTTGAGATTACACACTGGTGAACGACCATTTGAATGTCCAGTGTGTCACAAGTCATTTGCTGATAGGTAAATTAATATAATTATATAATAATAATAATAATAATTAAATAAAAATATAATTATTTTAATATAGATCAAATCTTCGTGCTCATCAACGTACCAGAAATCATCATCAATGGGAATGGCGTTGTCAAGAATGCTACAAGGCATTTTCACAACGAAGATACTTGGATAGACATTGTCCAGAAGCATGTCGTAAATATCGTCTATCACAAAAACGAGATTAATTTATTTAATCAAATAATGTTATAAGTATATAATTTTATATTTTTTTATATACAATACAAAAATTTAATATATTATTTAGCTACTGATATAAAATTATATATAAAAAAAAAATAATTATTGTATAATTTTTATAATTATAATTAATAATAAATTAACACTTCAATGAATTTATTATTATCTTTTAAATGAAAAAAAAAAATAAAATAAAATAATTTAAAAGTTAATTTTCTTTGCGTGAAACTGCGAGATTTGAGTATCATTATCCAATTGTTCCATATTTTTGTCAATCTCCATAATTTATATGTTGATATTAATATTTATTAATTAACAACAATTATATCAAATTTAATTGAATAATATATATCAATTATAATATTTATAAAAAATTAAAATTAAAATTATAATCTCCATAATTTAGATACAACAAATTTATCTTTTTTTTATTTTAAATATTTGCAAAACCAATATGGCGTATTTATATTTTTTGTGTAAACTTGCCTTAATATAAAAACGCATGCGCGATACAAAAATATATCATCATCATCATCGTCACCACCACCAATCAAAACCGTTGAAAAAAAAAAAAAAAAAAAGAATATATTTGTGTGTGTTTTTTCATGACACGTCTGAACACATCTGTGATTATCAAAATAACAATTACATATATAAATATATATCAATCGGCATTTGATGCAGTGAATAGTTTTGTTATAAAAATAAATAGATAAAACTAATTATTAACAATAATTAATGTTGTATAATTAAAACAATAAATTTATACACAAGTAAAAATAATTGCGAATAAAAACCAATAAAAAAATTAAAAATTAATATAATATTTTATTTAATTTTTTTTTTTTTTTTTTATATAAAATTTATTTAATAATTTTTTTTTTCAATAAAAACTCTGTGAATATTTTTAACTTAATATATTTGGTAAATTAATTAGTTGATCAAATAAATAAATATAAATTTGAATGGTCGTTTGGGCCTCGTGTATAAGTGTGAGTGTGTATTGTGTTAGATAGAAAAAAAAAATATTGTTGTGTTGGTGATAGAGATAGTACACCAAACTGATCGAAACTTGACATTGGGGGGAAATTGTCAGCCATCTTGGCGTTTTTTCAGTGTACCGTTTGGTCTTGTATTTCGCTTGGCAATCGGCATTGAGCTCCTGCAACAAATTATTGAGGTGAGTAAACTTTTACTCCATTTTTAAATCATAAAAATTATATTAAACAATATATTTTTATTATTTTATTTAAATTTAATTTTTTTGGATATTTAAAATATATTTTGTTCTTGGTAAATTAATTTTTATGTACCACTCATTGAAAAAAAAAAAGTATAAAATTTGTGGGTGCTCAAGTTTTTGTTTGGCGTCGGTATTATTCATTTTTTAAAATTAATTTATTTTTCATTATTTTACTCTTTTTTTTTTTTTTTATTTTTATTTTATTCTTTATACTTTTGTCTTTGGCTATTATTTTATTTTATTTTTTTTTTTAAATTTTTTCAATTTAATATATTTTTTTTATGCTCCAAGCTGAGGTTAGACTTGTCTTTTTAATTTTTTTTTTTTTCTTTCTTTTAATAATATATATATATATATATTTTTTTTTTTTTTTTTTTTTTTGGTTACTTTTATTGCCATACGGCGTCGTCATTTTTGTTCTCGTTTAGACGTTATTTTGATGCAATTTTTTATTAATAATAATATTTTATAAATTATAGAAAAAAGTAGGCAAAATAGAACAAAGAAAAAAGAGAGAGAGAGAGAGAGAGACAAATTTTTTTTCTTCATTTGTTAATATTTTACACGTGTTGATAATTATTGGGTAAAAAAAAAAAAAAAAAAATAAATATTCCATTTGTTGCTAGCCAAATTAAAATATTTTAAATTTAAAAAAAAATAAATAAATATAATAAATCAAAGATAGACAAATTCATAAATAGTTTTATTTCTCCATGGGGATTATTTAGTATTGTCAAGGTCTACACTGTTTATTTTTATTTTTATTTTTTTTCTCAATTTATTTTCTTTAGAACAAATTCTTTTGTTCCTATTTGTTTTTTTTTTTTTTTTCTCTTTTTAAATTTTATTGTATATTATTATACAAGTATATTAATATAATATTTTTCTTTTTATTTTTTCATGATTCAAGATAATTCACAAAAAAAAAAAAAAATAATAATAAATAAATAAAAAATATATTTATTAGTGGAAAGATGATGACTGAAACTCACATCAATTCTAATCATTTGCTCAACCAGAACATGCAGTCTCTTGTGATCAAGGGAGACATGGAAAAAATGGATGATGTTGGCTGGAAAGCCAAATTAAAAATTCCACCAAAGGATAAACGAGTCAAAACAAGTGTAAGTTTTAAATATTTATAATAATAATAATAAAATAACAATCAAGTTTATATTATTTTTAAATTATCATTAATATTATTTTTTTATTATTTTTTATAATTAGGATGTAACTGATACACGTGGAAATGAATTTGAAGAGTTTTGTTTAAAACGTGAATTATTAATGGGAATATTTGAAAAAGGTTGGGAGAAACCATCTCCAATTCAAGAAGCAAGTATACCAATTGCATTATCTGGAAAAGATATCTTGGCACGTGCTAAAAATGGTACTGGTAAGACTGGTGCCTATTCAATACCTGTATTGGAACAAGTTGATCCAAAAAGAGATGTTATTCAAGCATTAGTTATTGTTCCAACACGTGAATTGGCATTACAAACATCACAAATATGCATTGAGTTGGCTAAACATATGGATGTTAAAGTTATGGTTACCACTGGTGGTACAAATCTTCGTGATGACATTATGAGAATTTATCAAAAAGTACAAGTAATTATTGCCACACCTGGAAGAATTCTTGATTTAATGGATAAAAATGTTGCAAATATGGATCATTGTAAAATACTTGTATTGGATGAAGCTGATAAATTATTATCACAAGATTTTAAAGGAATGTTGGACCATGTTATATCAAGGTAATAATTTGTACAACAATTATTTTTATATTAATTTTAATTTGATTTATATATTAATTTGTTTTTATTTTTTTATGTAGATTACCACAAGAAAGACAAATATTGTTGTATTCAGCAACATTTCCACTTACTGTTAAACAATTTATGGAAAAACACTTGAGGGATCCATATGAGATAAACTTGATGGAAGAATTGACACTTAAAGGTGTCACACAATATTATGCATTTGTACAAGAACGTCAAAAAGTACATTGTCTCAATACACTTTTTTCTAAACTTCAAATTACACAAAGTATAATTTTTTGTAATTCAACACAACGTGTTGAACTTTTGGCTAAAAAAATAACCGACTTGGGGTATTGTTGTTATTATATACATGCAAAAATGGCACAAGCACACAGAAATCGTGTGTTTCATGATTTTAGAGCTGGTCTTTGCCGAAATTTGGTAAATATATTTTTACTATTATTGGTCTTGTTATTTTATACATTTAGAGAATTAATTTAATTCTAATTTTTGTTGTTTTTTTTTTTTTTAAATTATTATTTAAAGGTCAGCAGTGATTTATTCACCCGAGGTATTGATGTTCAGGCTGTGAATGTTGTTATCAACTTTGATTTTCCAAAAATGGCTGAAACATATCTTCATCGTATTGGTCGTTCTGGTAGATTTGGCCATCTTGGTATTGCAATCAATTTAATTACATATGAAGATCGTTTTAATCTTCATCGTATTGAACAAGAGCTTGGAACTGAAATTAAACCAATTCCAAAAGTCATTGATCCAAATTTGTACGTTGCAAGAACTGATGGTAGTGTTAGTGGTAGTGGACACACATTAGAAGAAGAAGGTAATGTGTCAAAGTAATTTAATATAAATATATATATTATAATATAAAAAAAAAAAAAAAAAACAAAAAAACAAAAAAAAAAAAATTACAAGAAATTTAAATAATCATATGATGCATATTGTGATGCAATTACAATCGATCAATAATTTAAAAAAAAAAAAGAAAAAAATACATGAGAAAACAACATGGTGTTTTTTTAATTAATTTTTTTTTTTTTTTTTTTTTCTCGTGACTCGTACATGCTGTGGCATTCAAACTTTAAACACAAAAAAATAAAATAAAAAATCAATGAGCGTAAACAATAGTTAATAAAATAAATTCAAAATGTCTATATATATATATTTAAAATATATATTGTTAAATAAAAAATATTAATTTACAAAAAAAGCACAAAAATAAATCATAAATTAAGTCACGTCAGTCATTTTTTTGTGCATGTGCTTGTAAGCCAGTGATATTTAATTAAAAAATTATAACAATATTTAAAATTAAAGAAACAAAGTGATTGAAAAAATAACAAAAAAAAAATTGATTTAACAGTAAGGGCAACAAAATAATAACAATGATATGTTGATATTTATAATATAAAAAATAGAAAATAGACAAAAAAAAAAAAAAAACAACAAAAAGTCGAAAAGTAAAAAATTTATAATTGATAACATCCGTAGAAAAAAAAAATGAAAAATAAAAAATATATATGAGAATAAATAAAATGTATGCTACATACTTTGTAAATATTTATAAATCAAAGGTATATTGAGTCGAAAAAATTATTAAAAAAATGTATTATTAATTACGTGCTTGGTTTATTATAACATCGTTTAAATTAAAAAAAAAATATATATTAAAAATTCAGCGACTGAAGTGTAAAGGTGTGCCGGTGCGAGTCATTATATCCTTGTACATAGATTACATTTAAATGTAAATAATTATTAAATAAATATGAAAAAAAAAAAAAAAAAATGAAAAAAAAAAGCCTTTTTTTTTTTTTTTTGTTTTTTCTAAACAAAGTCAAGCCACTATCAAATTTACACTATTTAGAAGGAAAAACAAATGATTAAAAGCAAATAAAAAAAATAAATAAAATAATAATAATAATGTTAGGCCACATGTATACGTGTTCAATGAATTCACGTGATTATTATTGTTGTTTTTTATTTAATTGTGGCAATCGTGCATAATCACAGCAACATAAAAAAAAAAAATCATTTATTGATTATCTGTTAAATTAAAAATACAATTTTTTCTAGAGAAAGTTTTTTACAAATTTTTTTTTTTTAATGTTGCTGTGATTATGCACGAATGCCACAATTAAATAAAAAACAACAATAATAATTACGTAAAGTCATTGGACAAGTATATTTGTTTTCTAACATTATTATTATTATTATTATTATTATTTGATTATAAGTAATATATTTTATTTTGGTTATTTTTTTTTATTAATGTTTGATTTTGGCTTGATTTTTGTTAATTTTTTGTAATATAATTTAAAACTATTATTCATCAAATTAAATTATTCCACCATAAAAAAAAAATAATAACAAATTGAATTTTTTTTTTATCTTATCATTATTATTATTATCATTTAAAAAAAAAATGTATATTGTTGGAATAATTTATTGAATAATAGTTTTAAATTAATTCGATTAATTTTTTTTATACACAATTATTTTTATAAACCATTTTGCAAATGGATTTTGTTAGACATAGGGATCGTTAATAATTGCGGATTAAAAATAAATAAAAAATATTAAGATGAATAATTAAATTATTTGAATAAATGAATAATGAAAAATTCTGTATTTATTATATTAAAAATATGAAAATTAATAACAATTTAAAACAAATAATAATTACAATTTTACTGTTGTGATAACTTTATAAAATGAATCATAAAAATAATATTACTAATCAATTAATTTATTTAAGACAAGAAAGTTTAAATATTATTTGTACAAACAGATGCTGTGATTTATCTGTGAGCGTCCAACAGAATCGTTCATTTATAAAAATCATTGTCTCCTTTTTTTTTAACTATCTAAAATAATTAACTATCCAAATATGTAAATATTAATAGACGATCTCTCATGTTCTAAAAAATAAAATAAAAAAAAAAACCTAAACATTTGTGAAAAAAGTGACAAATGAGGGAAAACTTCTCTTCGTTTGTTTAAAAAAAAAAAAAAAAAAAAAAAGTAAGATCATGTAACTAATTAGTTAATTTATTCATCGAGTAAAGGGTGAACTCGAATGAAATAAAATATATCTAAATTCCAGAGATAATAAAAAATAAAAAATTGAACATCACACCGTCGTTTATCAACAATTAATACTAAAACAAAAAAAAGATTAAAAAGTATTAAATTAAATATGTATGTATATTTATATATATATACAATGTAGAGATGAAGAGATGAATGAACAATATGTTTATTGTCAAAAAAAATTATAATAATTGCAAACAAAAAACAAGCATTAAAAATATTTGTCAGGCAATTAAATTTTGATAAAATAAATTTAAATATTTTTTGTTTAAAAAAAATCATTAATAACGCAGTTTTTTTTTTTTTTTTTTTTTTTAGTTTCTATATTCAAATATATAATACAAAATTACAATCCATTTATTTATTATCATTTCTGCGTATATATTTTTGAATAATCAATTTTTTTTTTTTGTAAAAAATTTTTGTTTAATTTAATTCAATTTTTTCATTTATTTTTGATTATTAAAATGTATGACAATTGTTAAAATTAAATTGTTGCATTTTTACAGTCAAAATTGAAAAAAAAAATAAATAAATTGAAAAAGAAAGAAAAGTTAGTCTCATGTCTACAGTTTTTTTCCTAAATTATTATTTTTTTTTATTTAAATTTTTTTTACATCCTCAGGCCAAAAGAAGTAGTGAAATTGAATTGAAAATAGGAAAAATAACATAACATAAAAAATTGGAACACAAAAGAATAATTAAAGTATTTTTCAGTTAAAAAATGGAAAAATTGATGTAGACATGAGACTATTTTTCTTGAAGAAAAAAAAAAATAATAATAATAATAACATCAAACGTGAGGTGTTGGTTGTCATCTATTTGATGGCACCAAATAGAAAATGAATTGAAAAACAAAAAAATATTTATAATAAAAAAAAAAATAATATTAAAAAATCAGCAAATAAATTGCTCAATTAATTCGCAACCACCATAATGTGTTGGTTATTTGTTATAAGTCCATGCTCACTTGTTTCTTGTAAAATGTATATATATATATATATTAAACTATCGATTTTGCCAAGAATATAATATTATTAAACAACAAAAACAAAATAAATAAATAAATAAATAAATGAAACAAGATAATATATCAATTGAATAAAATTATAATAAACGAGAAAATAAAATAAAATTTTAAATCCTGAAAATTAAACAGATCATTTAAACATTTTATTAAAATATTTATTTATTTATTTATTAATAATATTTTATTGTATCTAATGGGCTTTGTCCAACAATCAAGATGATAAACATTTAACTAACTAGGCCTCACTGACTTTGCTGTATGTTTTTCAATTCATTTTTAGGGGAAAAAAAAATATTTTCTTTTTTTTAAAAGATAAATAAAACTAATGAAATATTTCTGATGCTGTTTTAAGTGTTAAAAAACACTATGTATTCTCTTAAGTTTTGTGAGCTTACATAACATGCTGAAATAAAAGAGTATTAACATCTTGGATAAGGCTGGATGGGTGGGTGGGTGGATTTAAAGTTGAATGGTAAAAAAAAAAATAAAAATAAAGAGGGTGTCTTTTTTTTTTTTTTTTTAATATACCCAGGAGGTATGCTTTGTATAACTAGCAAAAAATTAACTGCGTTTGTAAAGACGCGTGATAATTTTTTGTGATAAAAACATACTAGAAAGTATATTTTTTTTTTTTTTTTTTTATTTGTTGAAGGGAGTAACGTTGTCATTAGATGAATTGTCCAATAATGAAGAAAAATTTAAAAAAGTAAAAAAAATTGGAAACAAAATAGTCCGTTCATTCATAATAAATAACTGGGTCAAGATATTTTATTTTTTGTTAAAACATAAATTCCCATAAAAAAATATGTAACATTTTTTGTGTTAACTTGTGATTTTTTTATTTTAAAAATTCAAAATAATATAAAAATTTATTGTGCAATTTTTTGTTTCGATACTGATTTTTTTTTTTTTTTTCATTTCAAAAAAATTAAGAGGAATTGTTTTTGATAAAAAAAATTAAAGTTAACACTTAAAATGATTGAATTTAGTATAATGCCATTGATATCATTCGTTTATTTAAATTTAAAAAAAAAAATTAAATTACATTAAAAAGCGATAAAACTAAATAAAAAAATTAAACAAATTGTAATAAAATAATAATAATAAAAATTGGACTTGAGTTATTCCTGGTAGAAATTTTTCTCCGCCGTTTCTCCACCTTTTTCTGAAAATGACCCATGGTGCAGAAATGGCGGACAAAAGACGGAGAAAAATTTCTACCAGGAATCATTTATATGATAATAAATAAATACATGTATTTATAAATAAAAAAAAAATTGAATTAAACAATCAACAGAAAAAATAAAATTATAATTTTTTTTTTATTTTCTTATCAAAAGTTTTCCATTTTAAATTCGAGTCCAATTTTTTTTCATACTACAAATAATTGTCATTGAGAAAAAAAAATAAAAAACAATTTATAATAAATAATACAAAATTAAAAAAAAAAAGAAATTTTGTTCTTCAATAAAAAAAAAAAAAAACAATTCCATAAAAAAAAAACTGTTTAATTAAATAATTTATTTGATGTTTTTTTATTACCTGATTATTATTATTACCTAATCCTTATTCATACAAAAAATAAAGAAAAAAACAAATCAAAACAATACTATTTTATCGATTAATTTTTTCTCATATAAGCTGTAATTAGATATATTATTTGGATGTACATAAGTGTGGTAATTAATGTTGAGTCAAGAGTTATCATGATTTTATTAATTACAAGTAATATGTCAAAACAATAAGGATGCACATATACACCTCAACGAGTAACAGCCACTACAGTAAATGTATATTATTCAAAGTTTGGTTTCATGTTGGCTTATTGGGTGAGTCAGTTGGATAAGGATGACATGTCCTAAATTGTAATTACCATGGATTAACATAAATACCATTATTGTCTTATCAACATGCTGATAAATTTTATTTTTACACACAATTATTTTTATAAACCATTTTGCGAATGGATTTTGTTAGGCATAAGGATCGTCAATAATAATTGCAGATGAAAAATAAATACAAAATATTAAGTAAATTCAAAGATAGTGGTGACACCTTCATCGTGTATCATGTCTCAAAAACTAAATCTAAAGATAATTTCAGTATAGACCTTGTCACAAGTAAATATACCCTTTCATATTCTTGACAAACTTGAATTTGAATTTACCATGGTTAAACTATATCTACATTGAATAGTATAGTCATACTTGTGAATATAAACAAAACGTAGATATAATCTATTTGTGATCTATACATAAACACAAATATATATATATGAACATAAATTTAGTATATTTACTTGAGAGACAGAGATGGTTTGAGAAAGAGACAAGTAAAAGCACAAAGATATTCGCAAAAATTACGCAAAAACAAATTAATCGTGATTGATTAAGATCCCTGAATTGAAATATTAATCCAAGAAAAATCGGAGAAAAGTATAGAGAAATTTATTTCTCCGTGAACGGTGACGAAGACAATAGAACAGCAATCAACCAAGATATGTGAATTAAACTGTGATGTATTTAAAAAAAAAATAAATAAATAATAGCTTCAAAATTTTGATTAGTCAATCAACCAGGCTTCATCATTAAATCCATTAATACTATTTTAGAATATATATACCACATGATTTACACATTAATGATATTGTTATTATTGTTTTTCAATTAAAATACATTTTCATATAACAATTTCCTCATTTCAATTTATTCGTCATCCATTGCTACACCGCATGTTCTATCATAAAAAAAAATCACAATTTGTTTGTAAATATTGATTAAAATTTAGGTGATGAAAACCACACAACATTTGTCCTTATACTTTTAAATTGTCTTTGGTTTTAATGATTTTTTTTAATAGTCATTTATATGTTTATGCTTTTTAAACAAATATGTATATGGAGTATTGCACATGCTTCAGAGGGGAGTTTTGTACTGTATGTCAATTATATGTATACAAAAACTTTTTAAATATCAACTCTCAAGTGTCATTCATATATTGCTGATGTCAACTCAACAATTTTATTTTTTTTTAAATTTATTTTTGGCTACAAACAATTTGTCAGTTTAAAAAAAAATTTATTTTTTTTCTTGTTCTTGTTGGTTTTGTATGTAACATTGTCGGCAGCATCAATATTCCCCAGGATGGTACCACTATCATCAACCTATTCTACACCACCCCCATCCTTCTTTTTATTTTTTATTTTTTTTCATTTTTTATTATTATTCCCCTTTCCTAACTACACAGTTGTGAGAGATATCGATTCAGACATAGCCAATTAGGGCTAAAAGGCCCTTCAACAAGAATTTCTGCACAGATAGACAGACGGAAAAGAGGCGTCCAAAATACTATATACCCCCGCAGTATTTTCTCTCTTTACAATCGTGTCTGTTTTCTCTTTGTGTCAACATATATTTTTTTAAATTTTTTTTCCATTTTATTTTTGTCATTTTTTGGTGTTTTATCTTTACAATGCTTTTTTACTTTTGTCGGAAATATAAATTTTTTTTTTTTTTCATTATGCTTTCATTTTACTTTTAAAACTAAAATACGTACATATTAAAAAAAAAAAAAAAATTATATATATCAGAGAAGGCTTGATGGATTTTGTTTTTTAATTTTTAAACTATTTTTATTTTTTTTTTAAATTTAATTTACCTTAAATATGTAAAATACTTGATTACTTGTAGTCAAGTAACTCCTTTGACTTACTTTCAATTCAAGCTTGTAAAGCAGTGATGAGAATTTGGTTCATTAAATTTTTAATGATGTACCACGGTATTGTTGATGAATAAAAGAATAAAAATTTTATATTTTTTTATTATATCATTTTTTTTTTTTTTTGTTGAATATATTTTACTAAACGATGTAGTCTTTATAATCATTATTATTATTATTATTATTTATATATATATTTTTTTTGCTGTTGTTGTGTCATTTAACATGAGCTTTTATTATTTATTTTTAATAAATATTATTATTATTTTTACAATTTTTTTACAATAATAATTTTGCACAAGATGGCCGAACATTGTTGAATTTTCCCTCGTGACGACGGCTCGTTACCGGTACACGCCGGGGGAGTCTCCCAGAATGAGGAAAATAATATATTTCCTCAGGGAGGAGAGGCATCATTTTCATCCTTCAAATTTACTTTGTTTTTTCATTTTTTTTTTCCTTTACGAATATAAGGTCCATCCATCCCATCTTATCCAATCGTATTTTATATACTTTAGCCAATTTTGTCATTTAAAAAAAAAAATATAATAACAATAAATCTACCCCTCTGGGCAAAAATACAAGAACAAAAAAAAAAAAACGGTCTATAGGTATAAAATATATCTGCTATGAAAACAACAATAAAATTGAAAAAAAATGCCATCAACATAAAAAGCCCATCAGCCAAGTAGCCATTAACAAACTTCAGAATCATTAGTTCAATTCCCTTTTTTTTTTTTTTTTTTTTTTTAATTTTAATAGTTGAATTGTTTTTAAATAAAAAAATTAAGATAATAAAAATAAATTAGCATAATATACGAGTTATATAAAATTCAAATATAAATACACAAATTCATATATATAAAAATAATAATAATAAAAAAAGAAAAATTTAGTTATTTGTAATCTGGCCAGTCCATTTAAGTACTTTATGGAAAAGTGCGCTCGTATTCTCATATATCTTGGCACGACGTAGCGCAAGAGAACTCGATATCATATAGTATAATATAGGTATAGTAGTAGTAATAGTAGTTGTGTAGTAGTAGTAGTTGTAATAGTAATAGTAGTAGTAGTAGTAGTAGATTTTTGATGGTAGGAGTTAGAGGGTGGTTTTGTATATATACATATAGTAGAAAGCACAGAGAAGTCGACTCACCTCAACTTCAACTGCCGTCGGCGACAGTTCTCCTTTATAGGGGTTGAAGAAAATAGAGGGGATTTATATGACAAAGACAAAATCAACTTTATAGAGAGAATGAAAGAGTAAGCTATAAAAAAAAAAAATGAAATAAAATAAATGAAAAAATAGAAAAAAAAAAAAAAAAGAGATAAATAAAATCGCTGGGGGTTAACAAAGATAACAACACACAAGGGGGATGAAAATATTTTGCGCGCGCAGGTGCGCAGAAATCCGGGCGCTTTATACAATTACATATATATCAATATATAAATGAACTCTTTATAAAAGCAGCAGCACAGCTTGGCGTCCAAAAGCTCTCTAAAGGGGAGAAAAAACCAAGAGTATATTCAAGTATATTTAATATATATAACAAAAAATAAAAAGTATCCCTAAAATTATCCCCTGTAAGTTGGCAGGGGGCAAATGTATGGAAAAATAATTTTTTTTTAAATTTTGCTATTGTACCCTTTTGCTCCCCTATCATCCCCCTCTGACTGGCAAATGTGTACATCAAGGTTTTCAAATACAATTAATAATCACAACGCCTTTGCAAGCATCTACACTTTTTTATTTTCATGTTACAAAAATATATGTATATAATTTTATATGACTGTCTTTGTTGTGTACTATTTTGAACCCCTATATACATACATATAGTATTTATTTATATTTTTTTTGTAGTCGTATTCACTACTACCCATGTATAGAATATAACGTGACTGCTATCCAAGGGGGTTCACATATAACAACATATACAATGGGGGTATAGAATATCAAGCGAGAAAAATAGTACAGAAATAGGGGATAAAAAAAAAATCATATAAAATAATCCCCCTTTTTTTGGGAGAATATAGAAAAAAAAATAAATAAATAGGGGTTGAGTGTCCCGGAGTTGGATTCAACGGTGGCGGCACTTTGACGGTGCCAAGAACTAACAACAACGACGACGACGACGACGACGACGACGATGATGATGATGATGATGATGATGGTGGTGGTGATAAGGGTGGTGGTGGGTTCGACATTGCGCGCTTGGTTCAGTTTTTCATCTACCACTGAGGTGTTATCAACGCAATAATAATATTTTTTAATATTTATTTTTCCCATTTTAATTGTAATTAATAATAATTATAAAACATATCTATAGAAAAAAAAATTAAAAAAAAAAAAATAGTACGTGAGTGAATAGTAAATAAATCATATCAAATGTGAATATCAAATAAATTTTAAAAATTTTAAATTATATCATATCAAAGTATAAATTAATTTTGTGATTTAAGGGTTGTTTTTTTTTTTTTTTTATTTATTTTATAATATAATATTATTATTATTATTATTATTATTGTTGTGAAATAAATAATCAATTGCAGTAAAGGATTAAATTTTAATAATGAAAAAAAAAATATATATTTAAATTAAGAAGTAAACTGGAGTAACAGAGTTTTGTGGAGGACCAATCAACGCCCTTTTGTGTCAAGTTGTTTATCTTTAAAAAAAAAAAAAAACTGTGAATTGTTCGAAATGAATGATAAAAAAATATCATGTTATTTGTAATTATAAAAGAAAAAAAAAAAAATATATATATATATTGATGGTTACAGTGTTACAATGAATTTGTGGGAATACAAGTGATGGTTGTGCTGGTGGTGCTGGTGGTAATGGTGATGTTGATGTTGTTGTTGTTGGTGATAAAGAAAAAAAAGGATAAATACAGTGATGATATTGGTGACATTAATAATGATGATGATGATGAAGATGATGATGATGGTGATGATAATATTAAATAAATAATAAAAAATAATATAAATAATTAATAAAAAATATAAACATGGAAAATAAAAATGTGTCAATGAGTTTTTTGGGGGTTTTAATTGTATTAGTGTTATTATTAGTTGGTATTGTTGTTGGTGATAAATGTGCTGATGAGTGTACATGTAAATGGAAAAGTGGTAAACGTACAGTTGAATGTGTTAATCGTTCATTGAGTAGTATACCAGATAAAATTGATCAAGATACACAAGTACTTGATGCTAGTGGTAATGATATACGTATATTACCAAGTAATATATTTAAACGTGTTAGTTTAACAAATTTACAACGTTTATATTTACGTAATTGTAGAATGCAACAAATTGATAATGATGCATTTGGTGGTTTAACAAATTTAATTGAGCTTGATTTAAGTTTTAATAGATTAATAAATATACCAAGTAATAGTTTAAAAAAAGCACCATTTTTACGTGATTTATCATTATCAAATAATCCACTTGAAATAATAGTATCAGATGCATTTTATAATAGTCAAAATTTAGTTAAACTTGATTTATCAAATACTAAAATACATGAAGTTGAATCAAATGGTTTTCGTGGTTTAATATTACTTGAGACATTAAAATTAAATAATAATAATATTGAAACATTTCATCCAGGTACATTTGATTCATTAATTAAATTAACAAGTATTGAATTACATGATAATCCATGGATATGTAATTGTCATTTACGTGAATTAAAAATGTGGCTTGTTAAACATAATTTACCAACATTAATATCACCAATATGTCATGGTCCAGAACAATTATTAAATAAAAAATTTAATGAATTAATTATTGATGATTTTGCATGTAGACCAGTATTAATGATTGCAAGTCGTTATGCTGAAGCAACTATTGGTGAAAATGCTAGTATTGTTTGTCGTGTTAGTGCTGTACCACAAGCTAAAATTAAATGGTTTTGGAATGGTAAATTATTAACAAATCATTCATCATTTAATACATATCAAAAAATTATAATATATGAAGAAGGACAATTTAGTAAAAGATCAACATTAATATTAACTAATGCACAAGAATCTGATTCATCTGAATTTTATTGTGTTGCTGAAAATCGTGCTGGTAGTGTTGAAGCTAATTTTACACTTCATGTATCATTAAGAACAGCTGGTATGTCAACACTTGGATCTGGACAAATTGCTGGTATATCAGCAGCACTTGTTGTATTAATATTATTAATATTATTAACAATATTAATATTATTTGTAAGATTAAAAAGAATGCCTATTAAAGATGTTAAAACATCAACAATTGAAGTATTACCAGTTGATCCAACAAATATTATTGATGATGGACAAATAATAGATACAAATCATCAGCAACAAAATCAACATCAACATCAACAACAACAACAACAACAACAATTACAAATTAATCATATACAAAATAATCATCAACAACAATTATATCATCATCATCATCATCATCAACAACAACAACAATTTAATCATCACAATAAAATACAAGAAGCTGAAACAACATTTAATAATGATATAAAACCAGTATCATTAAATTTAAATTATGTACAACGACAACAAACAGATAATAATGATTATATATTTGATGAATCACAACCAGTTATTCGTGGTCCATGTTTTTCATCAACAGCATCATTAGTACCAATTGATAATCCAGATTTAATACGTGATACACGTACATCTATTGAAGAAATTGGTACATACAATGATCATCAATTAAATTCACTTATGATGGAAGAAACAAGATTATTATATTCAAGTATATGGGATAATAATACTAGAAATGGAGATAATAATAAAAAAATTATAAATACAACAACATCTAAAAATAATTCAACAACAAATGATATTATACCAATAACAATTGAACAACAAAATCAACAATCACATCATCAACAACCACATCATCAACAACAACAACAACAACAATTTCCACCAGGTGCTAAACAATTAAGAGTTTGGCAAAAAGGTGTACCAGTTTTACCACCAGTATCAGCATTAAAACGTGTACTTGGTTCTACACGTAGTTCACCAGATGAGGGTTATCAAGAAGGAACTGGTACTGATGTCTAGGTGCCGCTACTTCATTACTGCGATCCACGTCATAGATATCTTGAACTTATACGTAGACATCAAGATGATATTCATCATGATACTGGGCCAAGTGTGCCTCAATTAAATTGTGGTGATGGTTATTAATTTATTTTTTTAATTTTCTTTTTTTTTTTAAATAAATTAATATTGATGTGATCGTGGTAGTGAAATAATTTGTGTAATTTTCATATTATTCATCACAAAATAAGGATAATGATGATGATGATGATGATTTGTGTTTTGTGTTTTTAATTGTAATCAACAATATATGAGGGTGATGTTGTTATGCTTCATACTTGAGTGCTTAGTTTGTAATAAATTACAAATTAAAACCAAAAATAATAAATAAGAAAAAAAAACATTTAATAAGCAACTATTATAAAAATTTATAAAATACCAGAGGGAATTTTTAAAACAAAGACCATAGATATTCTTTTTTTATTTAATAAAGTTATATTGATATAAATAATTCATGCTCACTCTTGGTATTTTACCCTCTCTTTATGAGCAAAATATCGAAGCCATTATTAAATTTAAAAAAAAAAAATAATAACATAGTATTAATATATACATATATATATATATAATATTAAATATTGTTAAGAAAGTTTATACTGATAAATTCATTTATATATTTTCATCAATTAATATGATTTTTATTTTTTAAATTAAAAATAATATTTTAATTTTAATTATTTTTTAAAATCCAAGTATAATTGTGATGAATTATTATTATTATTCATGCATATCATTATTTATTTTATTTTATTTTATTTTTTTTTTTTTTTTTGACATATCAAAATTTAATTATCAAATAAATTATAATAAATATAAATATAAATTTATTTATTTATTTATTTAGTTGGTTGTCCCATAAGACTGTACATGTTACCCGGAGGTGTATAGATAGCGATGGAATTATCGAAACGTTGAGTTACGTATATAAATAAATTATATAGGTATATAAAAATTTAATAAATAAAATATAAAAAAAAAAATATATATATAAATGACGAATGAATAAATATGTATACATATGAATTTTTTTAGCCAATTAAATAATTAGGCTAGAGGGGAGGAAAAACAAACAAAAAAATAATTAAAAAAATAAATAAATAAAATTGATTTTGACATAATTTTCTGGAAGCTTGTGTCATATCATTATTATTATTATTAAATTATCGAAATAAAATTTGATAATTAAAACATGAAAAACCAAACAACAAAATTATTAAAGATCACAGTGAAACAAGTCAGCGAATAGTCAGACACAAATAATATTTATCTAAAAATTTAATCATATACTTATTGTTTTTTTTTTTTTTTATTTTTGCATCTTAGGAATTTTTTTAGCAATTTTAAATTCTTCTTAAACTTTATTAAAATTAAATAATATGTTAACACAAAAGCTTTGTGAATATCAAGCCAAAAAAAAATTTAAAAAAAAAAAAAACGAAATTTTTTTTTTTTTATTTAACATGATAAATAAATTTTTATAAATATAAATTATTATTAGTATTTTTATTAAATTTTTTTTTTTATTTATAAAAAATTATGATGAAAATAATAATAATAATAATAATGAAAAATAAATAATAATTTATTTGATTTCAACATAAAAGTTGTAAAAAAAAATTGAAATTTTTCGGAAATTAAGTTTGATTTATTTTTTCGTGTTAAAAAAGGGTTGGTTAATAAAATAGTATTAGTAATTTGAGAATGATGAATATGTGAGGAGAAATTGAATGAGGCTGGTCGAGTATTGTGGGCCAATGGTACACGATGAAAACATCGAGTAAAACACTCGTTGAAAACTCATTGAAAGTTTGGTTAGTCAAGTACCTATGTTCCCATTCGTTTAAATATTTTTTATTTTATTTTATTTTTATTATTATTACTCATAATGTTGTTGGACAATGCATTTTTTATTTATTAAATTTATTTATAAATAGTTTAAAACATATAAATTTTTAAAACGAGAGAGAGAGAGAGAAAAAAAAAATAAAGATAATGACATGAATGTATAGAAACTACTGCACTTCATGAAGACATTATTTTTATGGAATTTGTCCAATCGTTTTTACTTTTCTCCCTTTTAATCCCAGGTCACGTGTCAAACTAATGTTTTTTTAATGAATGAAATCAAGTGAAAAGCGTGCTAAATGACCGTGCACTAGTTTTATTTTATTCATTCATTATTATTATTATTATTATTATATTTTTTTTTATTTTACCCTCCAATTTCATTTATTTTGGCCAATGTAACGAGTCTCTTTTTATGGTACATTATTTGCATGTCTATTGGTTCATATTATATCCATATATATACCTATATATAACAATTATAAGCCTTAATTTTTTATCGCTTTATATTAACAGATATTTTTATTATCATTTATTAATATCAAAAAAAATAAAAATAAATAAATAATAACAATTAAAATACACCTATATTTATAAAAAATCATTAAACAAATTTAAATGAATTAAAAGAATTTCTTTATTTTTAAAATAACATTTGGAAAAAGTCAAGACAAATTATTTAAATTTAAAATATCAAGTATAAATTGTCTGACTAGACATTGACCTTTTCTACTTATAAATTTGATTATAAATATTCCAAAAATGAATACCAAGGTTGATATCTTATATTTAAAATCAAATTTAAAGATTTTTATCAAGAAAATAAAATAAAATTTTTTATTTTAAAAATAGTTTACTTGTAAAATAAAAAAAAAAAAAAAAACATCAAGGGGTGAACATAATATTTAATTTAATTTTATTATTTGATATTTATTTAGCCAACTTGTGCTTATTGGATTATGAAAAAATAAAATAATAATAGGATATTGATAAAAGCTACGACATTCCCTCAGTGAATATGTATGTTTTGAACTTAATGAAATAAAAAAAAATAAAAATTGTAGGTATATATATATATATATAGACTTGGTGGTCATTGCACCCTGTGTGCACTTATTTTCTCGGCTTCTTTGTCTTTTTACTTTTTGCAAAGTTTAAAATTATTTATTTTATTTTATTTTCTATTCTTCTTTTCCAATACTTTTATTCATCCATATATTTTATATGTATATATAGGTATACACATATGGATATATAAATTACAATACATTCACTTGCAAAACTGGCTGACGGTGAGGTGATAAAGAGGGTGGTGTTGCAGGGGTGTCTGGCTCATAGTTACTTCGTATATTTAGGCCAGCGTTAAATAAAAAATAATAAAAAAAAAAATTAAAAAATCGATTGCATAAGACGTAAGTGTAGGGCTTGACTCTCCATCAGACTAATCATAAAGATAATTCGTCTACTCGGCGCCAATTTAATTTTTCATTTCTATTAGTGTATATATACATATCATAAAAATTATATATCATTTTTTTTTTTTTCATTTTATTTTTTATTATTTTCATTCCTTTAGTTTATATTCAAACCGTTGATTTAAACTTGTAATTACTTTTTACATGATATTATTACAAATGGCTTTAATATACAAACTTTGATTATTTTTATTTTATTTTTTTTATAAAATATTTTTAAAATTGAGTATTATATTGATTGATAATTTGTGAATTTAATATTAATTTAATTATTTTTGAAAAAGCTTTTTTTTTTTTTTCGTGGCAGTTAAATTTTATTTGTATAAATAATTTAATATTTTTTTTGATTTTATTATTTACGAGGGTATATTTAATTGACTTTTACTATCTTTTTTTTTTTTTTTTTTTTTTTTTTTTCGATATTTATTTAGCATTTAAAATAAAATATTAATTAATATTTTTTTCATTTAAAAATATAAAAGAAAAAAAAAAATTATTTGAACCAGACATTAATCAATAATTTCAAAAAAAAAATTGGCACATAAAAATTGGCTTAAAAATAAAAAACTTGATTTATTTATTTATTTATTTTTTTTGGCTTAAAAGCTATATCATGTTGTATTATTTTAATTTCATGATATAATAATCGATAAAATATTATAACTTTTAATGCTTTTATATGTATATTAAGAAAATAAATATTTTTTTCAATTAAAAGAAAATAAAAAAAATATAAGGAAATAATAAATTGAGGAAGAATACATAATGTCATGTATAAATAAGGTAATTTGAATGAGGACACTTGTCGGCTATTAGTGATTCAAAGTGTTTGTAACGCAATGTGAATGTCCTTATCGTGACAAAAAGACGTAACTTATTTCCACGTGTTGGACTATTCTCACGCCCAAACCAATATATGTATTTTATATTCGATAAAATATATTTTGGGTTAGTAAGACATAAAATATTGCTTGGTGACACTTTGACAACTTTTTCTGTAATATGGTGCTGTCATTTGGCTATGGTATAGATTTACAGTTTTAAATTTTTATACAGTATTATTATTATTTTTATTTTTATTTTTTTTATTTATTTTTTTTGGTCATATTACACTAGAGGTGCTTGATCGATCGATTGACAAACGCGTCAACGCTTCGTGTTCTCTAAGCACCAAATCAATCAACTTGCAAGTCCTTTTATTTTTTATTTTATTATTATTTTTTCCTCGTCAGTGTCTTTCTTATTTCCTCAAATTTAAATTCAATATATATTTATGACACTAAATTGTCTGTTCAATTTTCATCACTACACTCTTTTATCTGTCAATATTTTTTTTTTTTATTTTGATATTTTTATTTTATTCATTGATATTTATATTTATACATGTACTTATTATTAATTTTATTTAATTTAATTTTTTTTTTGAATCGTAAAATTTTTATATTAAAAAAAAATATAATTTAATTTATCAATTTTTTATATATTTTTTTTTTAAATAATAAATTATTTTTGTAATGAAATTGATCCAACTTTTTTCTTTTTGCAATTTTTTAAGATTAAGATTTTATTTTTTCTTCCTCATTTTTATATTTTTCTTTTATGAAATACTTTTTCACATTTTTTTTTTTTTTTTTTCATTTTTTCTACTGGACATGATAGTATATGGCAACAATTTTTCAACTTCAATATTTATTGATTGTACAGACGTTATGAAACCAGAAACGTGTTCACGCATTTTTTTTTTATTTTCATATCATTTTTTAGTTTTTTATATATATTTGTTATTATTATTTATTTTTGGATATATCACATATTCGGCAATGACGCTTTTATGAGTCTATATAACTAAGCAATTTATTTTTCTTTTTATTTATCATTTTTTTATGATAAAAAAAAAAATACTTTATTTATTTATTTTCATACTTTACGATCCAAGAAAAAATCAGAAGAATAATGACATTGAGCTTCATGTCTTGGGTTCATAAAATTTTACAAAAAAAATAAACTATAAATTCAAGGATGAGTATGGTGTTTCAGTGTTGAATGAACAATTTAAATTGTCCTTTGTTTGAAAAATATTTATACATTTTTAAAGGAATTTTTTTTTTTTATGGACTGAAAAAAAAAAATAATGAAAAACAAAAATTTTATTGCAAATATTTTATAATAAACATATATATATATTTTTTTTGTTCCACCAAGTGTTTTTATTATTATAATTTTTTCATTTTATTTTATTGCTGGTAAATGTTTCCCTTGATATTTGATATTTTTAAATTGTTGTCGCAACATGAGAATGTTTCACAACGTTCATACATTTATATATATATATTTTTTTTTCTAACAATTTTATATAGGCAAGTATGTAAATATTTGAATGAATATATATATATTTTTTTTTTTGTTTTATCTTTATAAATATGGGGTTTGAAATTACATGTCGACTTGATTTTGTATGATGGTCGAGTTTGTCTCATATATATATATTTTTTTCTCCAGTATATATATGTTAACCCTCATTGGCGTGTCGAGTATAAAGGTATATAGGGTTGAATGAAACGAGGGTTGAATGAAAAAATAAATCAGTCTTGAGAGGGGTAGAAAAAAAAAATATATATATAAAAGTTTAGTGGTTATTTAAGAGCCTCTTCTTTTCTGTGTAAATTGTTTTGCTTCTGACCCCTCTTTCATTTTTATCACTATTTTTTATATTTTTACTATTTTCGTCATCGAAATTACGTTTAGATTTTGCTGAGTAAACATTATTCCTATTTCAGTGTGTTTAACATTTTTATTTTATTTATTTATTATTTTTTTGCAATATCAAAAAGAAATTGACAGCTATATTTTGTAAATAAAAAGTAATATATATTTGGCAATAAAAATTATATAATTTTATTTACAAAAAAAAGCAACAACAATGGTATTTTTAAAACGCACGTTTTGGACTCAGCAATAATATATATAAAAATAGTTTAAACAACATCGATCTTGGCCTTTTTCTGTGTGTATATTTACTGGTTAAAATATCTGACGTGAAGCTTTAACTTGTCTTATTTGATATGTGTCTGTACGTTGAGAAAAACGACAGAAACGATAAATACTCTTTAAACATATATAATATATACCTATATATACATCTACCATATTACCAAGTTCTATTATTTATTTATTTATTTATTTATTTATTTATTTTTATTTAGTCAAATAATAATTTTATTTTTAATCACATATTGTGTGACATTGTATTGTTTGAAAAAGCACAAGCTTGATGCTTTTATTGTTTAACTTTGACACTTTGTCTAATACATCATTTCATTTCTCTATTTTACTTTTCAATTATCTTTTTATTATTATTTTTTTTTATTAACCCTATACCATATGCTGCTTAATGAAAAAATAAAAAAGATTATTTGCTTCGATTTTTACTTGTCCCTTTATTATTATCATTATTTTTTTATTTACTTTTATAGATTTTTTTTTTTTTTTTTTCGTTTTTTATTTGTCCAAGAACATGACGAGTAAAGAGAATTTAATTTTTATTATTTTGCAATGGTTCTTAACGTTTATTATAGTCTTAATAATAGGTAAATGAAAAATAAAAAAAATGAATAAATAAAATCAAGTGTTAAAAGGTAAAATATTCAAGTATTTGATTAATTTTTTATTAAACCAAATAAGAGGGTTATGAGCTTTTTTTTTTTTTTTTTTTTTTGCACTTTGTTTTGAAGGATTTATAAACAAGAAAATATGAAAAATATTCACTGAGAATACAATGAAATAAATAATGTATATATCTTAGTTTATTTTTTGTACTTATAATTTACGTCACTTGTATAAACAAAAATGAATAATATTTATCATGGTTTTTTTTATTTTTATTATCATTTCAAGATATAAATTTAATTTTGTATTTTTATATTAAAACATTTTGGTTATTCAATAATGTTTTGTTTAGTTTTATCATTTTTTACTTGAAATATTTTTTTCTAATGAAATATTCATATGAATTTTTTTTTTTTTTTTTTTCACTACTGGTTCGTTTGGGATTAAAATTTGAGCTATGACTTCTTTTATTTTCATAAAAAAAAAAAATTGATATATGTATTCATGTGTCGTTTATGAAATATTTTTTTTTACATCATTTTTTATTGGAAAAAATGGAAAAAAAAATTGTCATTGAGGTATTTTTTGATGATACTTGTCAACTATTATTTTATATTTTTAAAAATCTATAAAAATTTTTGTTTATATATTTATTTTTTTCAAAGAAAAGAGGTCAGCTTTAGTTTGCAATATGTAAATACCAAAGTAACAAAAAAAAATAAAAAAATTTAAAAGATGATAAAAATAAAATGAGCTTTTTTTTTATTTTTTATTAATATAATAATAACAAGATACAAAATTTTATTCACCTCGTTTTGAAAGATATTGCCAATTGAAAATTCATCTTATTCAGCAATTTTAAATAAATTTAAACATTTAATATCTGAATAAAATTTTTGTGACAAGTATATTTTTAAAAGTTTAGCCAATTTAACATTTTATCAAATTTATTATAAATCAATTGACTTTATATTTATATTTTAATTTGAAATTATTATATCAATATTTTTTTAAATTTTTTAAATTTAATTTTCATTTGATATTTTGGTATTTACAAAAAATTTGTTAATATTTATTTTGTAATTTAAACAAATATTTATAAATAAATATAAATTTATTTGTTATTATATTTAAATTGTTTTATATTTAAAATAAAACAATTTAATATTAAATTTATTAATTTAAATTTTAAAAATAGTATAAATACTAATTAATCGAACAAATTAAGTTAAATATATTACAGAGTTTTTTTGTTTGATTAACTGAGAACAATTGAAACAAACTTTTGAATTTATATTTATTTATATTTATTATTTTATTTTACTTTTTTACTTTAAAAGTTTTGTTTTATTTTTTTTTTTTGTTCAAGTTTGAGTTTTTTGATCCACTTTATCCGATGAATTCTGAGGAGACACCTGGGTGGAATAAACTTCGAAATCCGATCCATGAATACAAACCCTTCTTGTTTTATTTTGACAATATACCCAGAGTGACTTTGGTGTATTTGTACAGTCAAGAAGAGAATCGATTGTGCCTCGAGCTTTACAATACTGACGAATTCACACTAAAATTTCGTCTCATTTTTTATTTTCTATTTCAGTAAACAACAAAAAAAAAAGCTCAATTTACGCTTGACTTTGCATCAAGGACACAAACATGCCACATCCAAATCAATTTTTTTTTTTTTTGTTTAAATATATTTCTATTTAAACGACTTTTTTCCAATGAAAATTTTTATTTTTTTTTATTTGCTTTCATGATTTATTCAATTTATAAACGCATATATATTTATTTATTTATGTTAAAAAATAATAATAATAATAATAATAAAAATCTTCTGACACTACCTCATTTCTGAGCCATATATATATTTTTTTTTTTTAAATTAAATATAAATTTGATAGTAAAGCTTTATTGTTTTTTTTTTTATTTTTTCGTTGGTGTTTTGATATATAAATTATTTTTTTTTTTACACCGACATTTTTATTTATTAAGTTTATTTCTTTTAGCATTTTTGTGTCCTCTATTTTCTATACAGATAGACAAAAAAAAAAAAAAAAAAAAAACGATAAATCGTGCGTCCAACGTCGGAGAAACGTTTTCCTACAATTTTTCATTTTTCTTTTTTACCCCTTATTTTTTTTTGTCCAAAATATTTTTCTTTTTTTTTTTTTTGTTATATACATATATATAATTTTTTTTTTTTTTTTTTGCACCTGGAAGAAGCTATAATATGTCGTAGATATATATATATATATTGGTAAACTACAACTCTTTTTTCTTTTCCATTTGAAAACAAGTGCCCAGAGTCTGATCGTACACTCGCTTCAGGCTCACTTTCCTAATCGTTTTTGGCAAGGTTTCAAGTATATCGTCTAGGATACATGAAGGCGACGATTTATTTCACTTTTCAAGTGACCAAAAAAAGACTAAAATAAAATTATATAGGTATATATGAATTTGTTGGAAAAGGAAAAAAAAAAAATACATATATATATATAATTTTATATATATATTTTTTTTCATTTTTTTATTTTTCTTTGAATACTTTTATTTTTCATTTTATTCTTTATACTTTTATACTTTTATACTTTGTCTTTATATGAATTCGAGTACTTTAAGTACGTTTGAGAACACGAATACGACAAATTTTTTTTTTTTTATAAATTTTCATTTTGTTTTCGTATTTTATTTTACTTTTGAAATATGAAGTTTAAGTTTTGCCACAACTTTTTTAACAATTTAAGATCTTGCACTTTAATATTACTCTTTAAATTTTTATTGTTTGAAATAACGAGATAATGCTACTGACAATATATATAAACAGTATTTAAAAAAAAAAAAAATAAAATAAAAATAAACAAATCAATATATTATCAATTTGGCTTGGTTTTATTTTATATATCAAAATAAATAAATAAATAAATAAATAAATAAATTATTATTAATTTGTTATGAAAAATTAATAAATATATGTTTAAATTTTTTTTTTTTTTTATGTTTATTATTTCTCTGCAAATTTATCTCAATGACTTGAAATTAATATTAACACTTATTAATTAACTTTTATAACTTTTAAATGAAAAAAAAAAGTTTAAAGTACTTGGTTTTTTAAAAAAGCACTTTCAATTATTTAACCTCTAATGGAATAAAATATAAAAATTTAAAATCAAATTTAGTATTTTATTTATAATTTAATATTAAAAATTCTAAAATGTAAAAATTTATTATTAAACACTAAAATTCATTGATATACTTTGAAATAAAATAGTTTAAAAAATTTATCAAATTGATAAATAAATTAATTGAAATACAAAAAAGAAAAAAAATTAAAATAAATTAATATTGACCTAATTTTTGGAGGCTTGTGTTGCAATGGCATTTGAATATAATGAATATCAAAGCCAATTAAAATATAAAAAAAAAAAACATATAGGTGTATATGTTAATTAACAATCACAAAAAAAAAAAATAAATAAATAAATAAATAAAATAAAATAATAATTAATATGATGGTTGTTATAGTTGTCTGACTATTTCGCTACGTGTTTTACTGTTTTCTTGAAATAATGTTAATTAAACAGTAATAAGTATGAGAGTCACGTGTAAGTGGATATTATGAATGACATATATATATAAATAAATTTATCAAGACATGTATTATTTTAATAATATAATTATCTAATTAAATGTATGAATTGAGTGAATTTTTGATTGTATCACATATCCAATATAAATTAATTGGCTGAGCTTTTTTTTTTGCTCGTGATAAATTCAGAAGAAATTAATAAAAGAAAAACAAAATAATACAAAATTAATTAATCCAAATAACAACGGATAAAAATAAAAAATATATATTAATTTAAAAAAAAAAAAAAAAAAAAAAAAAATCTTACAATTAAGATAATAATTTAAAGACTTGATATTCCTGACAAAATGTTAAAAAATAAATAAATAAATAAATCAATAAAATTAAAATAAATATGTACAAAAAAATTAATAAAATGTCAGAAGTGTAATTTAAAAAAAAAAAAAAAAAAAAAAAAAACAATTTTATTTAAAAAAAAATACAAATTTTTGTTATAGAGACTACATTTTTTTTCCATCAGTTTTAATAAATCATATAAAATTAAAATTGACTCCCTATGGATTATTATTATTATTATTATTATTATTATTATTATTATTATTTTTATTTTTATTATTATTTAATTTTTTTAGGTCACATATATATATACCCTTGGACCTGTCGACACCAGAGTGCACACGAGTATCGTTAAAATAAAATATAAAAAAATTTATAAAATGTAAAAAAAAAATGGCTACTTCAAAGTAAGAAGAAAAATAATAAAAATAAAAAAAAAAGCTCCTTTTTTTTTGCAGTTGACATACTCTATCTATTTATCTATATAAATTTTTTTTTTTTTTTTTTTTTAAATATTTATTTTCTATTTTTTCAACCCTTATTTCAATAACTCTATTAATATAATTTTTTTTTACATTTTTTATATATATATATTTGTCGTCTTGTAAGCATACAGACAATTTACAAGAATATATATTTCAAAATGTTCATGTCGATGTCTGAAAAACCGCTTTCCTTGTGGACTGTCTGAAATATTAAATGGGAGCAAAGACCTTTGGATACGCTTTATATAAACTCTCATTTTACCACCCCCTCTTGAAATAAAAAAAAAAAAAAAAAATAAAAAATAATAAAAAAATAGTATCTACCACTATCGTCGAACTTTAACAGGCATCGAGTGTGTGGAACCAGAACAAACTCATAGTGAGTGAGACAAAAATAAAAGATAGAAATAAAATAGGGGTAGTTTCAAGCTAAACTTGGACACATATAACGAAGAACGTACATGACTTGGGGAAAATCGAACGAGGGTAAAATAAACGCCATCTACAATTTTCAATTTTCATGCGCATGAGCAAATAATACTAATATGTTATATGTTAAATTGAAATGGTGCTCGTGGTGACGTAAATTGTTGTCATAGTAGCTTTTATTTAATTTTCTCAATCTATCGATTTAATTGTATCAAAATTTATTTTTTGATTATTTTTTATTTTTAAATTTTTTCCAGACTATAAATTATTAATGACAAACAAAAATATACATTTATTAAATTTTTTAATTAATTTTCCTATTTTTAAATTTTGATTTATACTATATTATAAATAAAATCAATGTAAAATTAAAATTTTATAAAATAATATATTAATTTTATTTTTATTTTTATTTATAATTTTAAAAAGATGTAAATGTCATTCACATGCATGTTACAAGTTATATACCTATATAAATGATATTTAAATTCTTGAATAATTCAAACTCGTAAAGTTCAACACTCGTTGTCGTAAAATGATGCAAAAATAATATTACCAAGTTGGTCTGTATATATTACATAAATTATGAACACATATTTTTGCAATATCTGTTTGATTTTGAGATATAAAATTTTGGCCTCATTAATCATATTTTATTTTTAATTGATATTTATATATTATTTAGTTTCTAATTTCACTTGTGTGTATATTTTTATATAATTTTCATTTGCAAAAGGTAAAAAAAGAGTGATAAAAAAAATATAAGAAAATAAATTTAAAAAAAATACTCTATAATCAAAAATTTATGTATAATTTTCTTTTTATTTTTTTTAGTTTTAGCGTCACATACGAGTAAAATTTTGTTTGCATTTTAAAAGGTCCAACATGTTACTGGCAAATAAAATAAAAAATAAAGAAAAAGTAAATGAAAATGAACACTAACGAGCCGATGTTTCAAAGTGGCGTGCTCGTTTAAACCAGCTGAATTCCAGGGTGTATTTTTTTTATTCGACCAACACAAGGGAAAAAGATTAAATAAAATAAAAAGAAAATTTTATCCCTTCTCTTGAATTTTAGGGCACAGGTTATTAGCACTCGTTAGCAAATACTGTTTTCCATTGAGATAAAAATTATCGTATTATATTTTTTATATTATTTTCTGTAAATTATTTTTATTTTTTTTCATTTATCATCAGCAATTGAAAAGAGAAATATAAACTTGACTTAATAATTTTCATTTTACTTTTGGCATCATCAATTTTAAATGTAAAAAATATTTAGCATAAAAAAATATATATAAATTAAATTTTTTTTTTTTTACGATCCGAGAAGTTTGTTCATGCAAGCTATTCGACTCTTCATCAACTCAATCTCCAAATGCTCCTTGTGCAGCTGAAAAAATAAATAAATATAAATAAATATCAAAATAAAAAAAAAAATAAAAAATAATAAATTTTTTAGGATCACGAGATATATATAAATGCACTCACCGTTTGCTTCGTCTTTTCTTGAAAAACCTCCGTTTGCTGCAACTTAAAATTAAATGTTTAAAATTTTTCTTGTTGGTTTATTTTAATTTTTTTTTTATTTTTTCTTTAACGCTTTTTTTCCTTTTTTTTTTTTTCATTTATTTTGCCTCTTTTAAAACTGTATTTTATGCTTGAAAATGATGCAAAAAGGAAAAAAAGTGTTGAGAAAAAACAATTGAATTGGAGTATGAGGGTGGTAAATAAAAATAAATAAAAAAAAAAATGTAAAATAACCTCTGGACTTACGTGTTTGTGAATACAATTGTATGCTGGTCTCACCCTTAAAATACTTTGCCTTCTTGGCAATTTCTGGAATGATACCCAAATGAATGCATGTATATAAATATTTTTCACAATTGTGTTGGTAAATGTTTTTTAAAAAAATAAAAAAACAAAATGTATATGCATAAAAATAGATAAATATTTTCTTTTTTTTTTTTATTTACATATAAACAGTGTGATTTACCTCGTTTGCTTCGTTTTGCAGTGAACGACTGTGAAATTCATTTGAATTTGCAATTTTTGTGCTCTGAAAGAGATATGATATTAAAATCAGTATAAAAAAATATTAGCAAATTTAATAATAAATAATTTAAGTTTAATAAATTAAATAATTAAATATATTTATAAATGATTAATCACAATTAAAAATATGAAAAATAATATTAATTTATCATGTTGATTTATCAATGCGACATTAATCAAATAAAATTTATATATATAAAATGTGGTTAACCAAATAGAGTGTTATGATAAATTTAATTATCAATATTTAAAAGCTTGTATTTCATTATTTATTTGCAATATTATATTTTATATTTTAAGTAAATTTTATTTTGTCAAATATTTAACATAAAATTAGCGAATTATTACCATAAAAGTGCAGGCAGCCATGATTATTGTTAATCCAATCATAAATAATGTTACAAAACTACAATTTCTTCCTAAATTAAAAAATACACGTAATTCACCATCAGCCAAAAGTATATTCCAAATCTGGAAAAATTATTTAAATATTAGTTTTTTAATTAAATAAAAATATTTTTAATTAAATAATTAAATTAAAAATATTACCAAACGTGTTAAATAACCTCCTGAATTTTTATTATATATTAATAAACTAGTTGTTTCCATTTTTTTTTTTTGTTAATTTTTTACTGGATAATTTTAATTTTTATTATTCATTTTTAAATGTTTTTATTTAATTTTTTATATTTAATCTGAAAATATGAATTTTGACATTTTTTTAATTTAAAGATAGGTTGGTTTTAAAATTTACAGAGAAAGGGAAAGAAAAATATTATTTTGATGGCTTTATTGAAGAAAGAGAGATGAAAATAGTTTTTTTTTTTTTTTGTTAAAAAAAGAAAAAATAGGGACAAAAGTTGAACAAAATATTTGACAGACGAACTTTTGATCGATCGAAATAATAAAATATTTCAGAGAATAAAACTTTGATACTCATATCATTTTGTTTAACAATAATTTTTAAAATAAAACAAATTTATCCTTTTTTTTTTTATTTTAAAACTTCAATTATTTATAATTAAAAAAAATTAAATTAAAAAATTAAATGACACATTGTGACAAATAATGTTGAATGACTGTTATAATGCTGTTGTGTCAGCGTGACTTTTAGTCGTGTTTAATAATAATAATAATAAATAAATTAAAGTTAAAAATATAGTTAAAAAAAATTTTGAAAAAAAAAAAAAAGAAAAAGGTTGAATGAGTCGGTGTAAAAACCACAGAGCCAATTTATATTTCGCAAAATGGCGTAACGTCTGCGGTGCTTGGTGGTTTTTGGGTTTTTTCGGTTCGATGACGAATAACTTTTAAAGGGTTGAATAATATAAAATAGGGGATGAAGAATCAGTAAAGTGCTTTTATAAATAATTTTTTATTTTTCATATTGATGAGTTTATCTAGTAAAAACCAATCACTATAGTAAATTAATTAAAAATATCTTTTATATACATAAAAATTAAATAAAAATGATTTTGATAATTTAAAAAATATTATTTACATAAATATTGTCTTTTGAAATTATTTAAAAATAAAAATTCCATCAGCAATAAAAAATTGGTTGATAAATTATTTGAAATATTACAAATAATTAATTGACAATATAAATAAATAAAAATAATATAAATTGGATAATAAAAATGCTATTTAAATAATAAAATGATATAAAATATGTACAGAACATAAAAACAAGCTTTGAAATAATAATAAATATATATATATAAAAAAAAAATGATCTCTGTCACGAATCTTGTCTCAGAGGACAACATAATTGTTTTATTCCAACAAAATGTTTCCATTTGTTTTTCTCATCCTCAATAGTACAGTAACAATAAAAAAAACTAGTCTCGTCAAAATGTAGTAAAAATAAATAAAAATAAAATGCATATATATATAATACAGTAGGTAAAAAATATTTTCAAGTATTACAATCGTGTTAAAATATAAAATATATATAAAACATGTTTGAAATAAAAAAAATAAAAATCAAATACTTACAAAGAACAGGACATTTAATTAAAAACTAGAAACAAACCCAGTTTTTTATAAGAGTAACAACAAATATACTTATTTAGCTCAATGTATCTATATGTGCTTTTATATTCACATGTGTGTTAAATTTTTAAACTTTTATTTGTATTAGTTTGCAGTGTGCTGCAAACAATAAGTTTTTTTTATAAAAAATATATAAAAAATTAAAGTAAAAAAAAAAAAACGAGTCAAGAAACGAAGCGAGTGAAGAAGAGATGGAAAAAAGAACTACTTACAGCAAAGAAGAATTATATTTATTTTATTTTTTTTTTTTTTTGCTAAAAAACAAAAATAACAAAATAAAAAAAAAAAACAATAAACATGCTCAAGAGAACGTTTGTTGCATTGCAAAAAAAAAAAACACTGTGTTAAATTCATTTTAAGGGTGACAAAAAAGGTCAAGCAAAAAATGAAATTTTTAAATAAATTTTTGTTTTTTTTTTTTAATTTAAAAAATTTTATCTATATTTTTATTAGATGAAAAAATAAAAAAATAAATATATACCTATTTAAATAATATTTCACCCTTAAAATATAAAATGTATAATAAAAATTTGTTATTAAATTTGAATTTTTTTATTTTCATATTTTTATCATGATTTTATTTATTTTTTTTTTTTTTTTGTGTAAAATTCTCGGGTGAATATAAGTGTTATTTTTATTTATTTATTTATTTTTTTTTTTGATCACTTGAAATCCTTTCAGGTACTGAAGTTGAAGACAGGAAGTATCATTTGCCCTCAACGATGAAATGGACAAACACAGTGAATGAAGAAAACTCAAGGATTTTATCACATCAACCAGATCGATTTACTTATTACACAGTGAGGTACTCTTAATATCGGTCAACATTTTAGCAAAAAAAACGTCTCAAAAAGTAAAAAAATAAAAGGATCGTTAAAAATGAAATGAAAAAATAAAAAAATGCTATAAAAATCTGAATAAAATTTCGAGTATAACGGTTAACACGAAAAGTCATCAACAAGTCTCGTATAAAAGATCGTAAACATTAAAGTAATTCAAATAGCAAAAAAAAAAAAAAAAAAAAAATATATATAAGTGTGCATGTTAGAGAATATAAAAAAATTAAATATAAAAAGGACTTATTAATTTTTGAAATTTAAATTTAATTTAAAGGCTCAGATATGAGCAAGTTTTATTGTCAATTTTAAAATAGTCTGACTAAATTTAAACTATACTACTTGCTAGAATTGACATGGAGGAATATTTTGATGTTATTTTGATGTTTAAAAATAATAAATGATAAATGGAATTATATTTTTTCGAGTTGAACATAATTTTGTTGGGTTTTTTTAAATTTTGAAACAAAAAAAATGTTATGTCTGACAGTAGTTGACTCGTACTACTGAATTTTTTTTTTTCTGTTAAAATTATTAAATAAATTGTATAAATGTAAAAAATAAAAAAAAATTAAACAAAATTAATTTGATTGTTTTTTTTTTTTTTGTTGTGATATATGTCAAAGTATAATAAATAAATAAAATTTCAATTTGAATTTAAAACAATAAATATTTCAATTTATTAATAAAATTTTATATATAAAAACTAAAACTGCAGTGGTTAATATTTTTTATTTTTTTAATTACTTTAAATTCTGAACAATGGAGAAAAAAAATGATTGATAGAGTATAAAAAATAAAAATGAAATTCTTTTTGATTGTAAAATACCAGTTGAGCTGCTTTGTTTATTTTGATCAAGCCAATCTTCATTAGCTGATTTTTCCATGGTTTTTGCTAGAATGAAAATTAAATTTTTTTCAATTAAACAAACAGGTAAATAAGCCATTTTTAAAAATAAGTAAAAAATAAAAAAAAGTACATAGTCGTGAAAAATAAAGTTAAATTATATATATATTTCTTAGTTTTTTTTTTTATTTTTGGCATTTTAGAATTTTTAATATTAAATTATAAATAAAATACTAAATTTGATTTTAAATTTTTATATTTTATTCCATTAGAGGTTAAATAATTGAAAGTGCTTTTTTAAAAAACCAAGTACTTTAAACTTTTTTTTTTCATTTAAAAGTTATAAAAGTTAATTAATAAGTGTTAATATTAATTTCAAGTCATTGAGATAAATTTGCAGAGAAATAATAAACATAAAAAAAAAAAAAATTTAAACATACATTTATTAATTTTTCATAACAAATTAATAATAATTTATTTATTTATTTATTTATTTTGATAATATATTGATTTGTTTATTTTTATTTTATTTTATTTTTTTTTAAAATACTGTTTATATATATTGTCAGTAGCATTATCTCGTTATTTCAAACAATAAAAATTGAAAGAGTAATATTAAAGTGCACGTTCTTAAAAATTGTTCAAAAGTTATTGCAAAACTAAAACTTTTAAAAACTAAAACAAAATTAAGAAAAAAAAAAACGTCAAAGATAATGGAAAACAGTGGTATTTCCATGGACTTGAATATATTTTGTTAAATTTTAAATGCAACAATATATTAACAATAATAAATATAATAATTTAAAATAATAAAATGAAAAGTATATGTACAAGTGCAGTAAGTAGGTATATATATTTAGTTTAGTTTTTGAAAGAAATAAAAATGTTTTTCTAATCGTACGAAAGATTGGAATAACAGGTGTTGAAAAATAAAATTAAAATGAGGTAAAAATAAAAAAAAATAAACTTTAAAGTAAAATACATAAATTAAAAAAAAATAAAATAAAAAGAAGAAGAAACTTTATGTTAAAGTTGTTACGAAATAAAGTTTTATACTACTGTTTACGATTGGCTTGCCGTCACGAGTCAGAAATTCATTTTCTTTATTAACCTCTTGAAGCTAATTTTATTCATCTCTATGTATCTCATTTATTTATTAATATTTTTTTTATATATTTATTATCATTTTATACATATTTTTTTAAATAAACATCCAGACAAACTTTATATTTTTATTTTTTGTTTTATTAAAGTCTTGTTTACTTTATTCTCATTTTATTTATCAACACCATCTAATATTTTATTTTATTTAATAAAAATAATTGTCTTAATGACACGAGATTAAAATTATATAAAAAAAAAAAAAAACAAATACAACTTTATAAAATTAATTTGATTGTATACTTATATTTCTACAATAAATTTTTATATTCATTAAAAGTTTTTTTCTTTTTGATGAATTTTATTCTTTATCAGCAAGTTTATTTGACATTAAATATACTAATCTCTCAGTATGCTTAATTTTAAATTAAAAAAAATATGAATATTTAAATTTGGATTTTATTAATAATACGATTATTTTTCCAAGTATTTAAATATTTGATAAATTTTTTTTTTTTTGTTTAAAAACTAAAATTTTCTCATGATTTGTTTTTTAAATTAAAAGCTATAAAATTTAATTAATATATTATTTAAATTTTTTTAAAAAGAAAAAGAAAAAGAATTTTTTAGAATATATCTCAGTGTTATATACAGATTGAATTGAATTAAATAAATAAAAATAAAAATAAAAATAATATTTAAAATAAATAAATATACATACTGCATAAATATTCATATTTTCGACTATTTGTATAACCCATGGGACAATAACCAGGAGTTCCAACGTCATAAAGATTTCTTGGTGTTGAACGATCAATAGGTCCATAATTACATACGAGTACTTCAATGTGGTTACCAACGGATACATTGGTGTAATTGTTTTCCCTTGACGTATCTAGATCATCCTTCAACATTGACAGCAACAACGATGTCGACGACAACAATGAAGATGAAGATGAGGGTGAGGATGAGGATGAGGATGAGTACATAGAAGATGATGAAAGTGACAAGGGTGAAATACCAGTCTCATGCCAAGTCTCAACAGTGTACAACGCTCGACCACAACCAATGCGGCTTATCTTGCCAGCTGCAATTCCAATGTAGGAACCACGAGACTCACTTGAAAAGTCCACCATTCTGAAAATTAACATGATTCTCATTTCAAACTTGAATTACTTTATAGTACATGTACATACTCTTATTTACCCACACAAATATTATTATTTTTATTATTTTTATTATTTTAAATTTACTTGTATCTTAAATTATTATTGTCAACAAGTAATATACTAAATTATAATTTTAATTTTATTTAAAATTAAATTTTTTGTATTTTTTTGTTGCTTTTATATTAATAAATTGACATTTTATTATTTATTTTTTATAAACCAGTACACATTGTATGTACTGATATATAAATTATGTGAAATAAACTATAATAATAATAGTCTTTGGCTTTTTCAAATAGCTTTATTCAGCCATCAAAGCGTCTGGAAGTGAATGAAATGGCCAAAGTGTAATCAAGTAGAATTTTTTAGAAGAGGGTTGCCACGTGCATTCATGAGAATGAAAATATTTGTGTGTGTGTGTGTGTATTAAGTGTATAGAAATACAAAATAAAATAAAATAAAATAAAAATACCAAGATGATTCAAATACAAAGTCACCAAAATACACAAAATACACACAAGTATATATATATATACATTTTATTTTATTTTATTTTATTTTTATTTCTAAAATATATAAGTATACTTTTATATAAAGTTTAAAATTGTCGATGCAATTCAATAAACTCCATTTTTACCCAACTTTAGCGGTATCGAAATTCTCAACATCGTCCAGCCACGATTGTACGTGAAATGGAATGCGATGGTGGCTCGTTGTATCCATCTCAAGCTTGTCGATGTTCAATACGTGAACATTCTGCCACACTGAAAAACGTTCTATTCAAAAAAAAAAAAAATAAATAAATAAATAAAAAAATGAATAAATAAATATACCTATACATAATAAAAGTAGATGTACACTTTGGCAATGTAAGTAGATATATTATATTCCCAATGAAAGGAAGAAAAATATATAAATATATTTTCGATTTTTTCAAATTAAAAAAAAAAAAATAAAAAAAAAAGACATGAAAGGTCGGAAAATGATATTATATACTGAATAAAAGACTGAATGATGTGTGCTTTTGACAGAGTGATAGAGGGTGTCTCTGTATTTGTCTTTTTTTTTTTCAATTTTTTATTTTGTGTCCTCTTTATCGTAATCCACATGCTAATGCAACGGACAGGTGAATGAGTTTTACAATATACAATCGATATATACTCAATATAATATGTACTCTGATAATATCACTTGGAATTGTAAAAAGAATTTTGAAAGAAAAAAAAAATATATATATATACCTATATATTGTAAAATAAATAAATAAATACATAAAAAATTTCTATTGAAAATGAATATAGTTTTTTTCATTTTTTTTTTTTTTTTTGTCAATGGTTGTATTAGATATATATATTCTTTTGTATGATATATATTTTAAATTTTATATTTTTTGGATTTTTAAAATATATAGGTAAAATATATATATACTTGCCAACATCACGACACTCATCTTTACGCTGCAGATGACATTGAAGTGCCCATCTTCGAGATAATCTTGCAAGCTCAGCATCCCAGCTCTGTTGAAAATAGATAATTTATTAGATTAATATTTTATTAATAAATAAAAATGAATAAATAAAAGATTTTTTTATATATTATAGTGAGAAAAAATTAAGTTCCTAAAAATATATAATTTATAAATTAAAAATTATTAAAATTTTAATTTACTTGTAATTTAATTTTAATTTTATTTATTTTTAAATATTTACAAATATATTATTTTCATAGAGGAAGAAATTAAAATGGCAATGTAATATTTAATTATAAATTTTAAATATAAATTATTAAAATTATTAAAATTGAAATTATGATAAAATTTTAATTTAAGCTTAATTAATTCAAACATAATATTAAAAATTAATTAAATTATAGATAATTTTGTAATTATAAATTTATTTGATCAAATTTAAAGTTAAATAAATCAAATTGAAATGTAAACTTAACCAATTCCATCATGTTTTTAGCTGACGATTGTGGTCCAGGATTACCTCGATTTTCTTGACCACTTGCAATATTATTTCTGTGAAAATTATGCTCACTAATAATTATTGCTATTTCTTCATTATCAAGATCACCATTTGTAATATTATTGCAATTTACTGATGGATCATCAAACTATAAAATTAATACATACAAATTATAATTTAATTTAATTTAATTTAATTTATTTTTATTTTTATTTTTACTAAAATGAATTACAGGAAAAAGACACATTGTATGTTGCTCACAGATGCGACAATAACGTGTTATTTCATCTTCAAATTTAGCAATTTTAATATTATAAAATTCAAATACAAGTATAAAATATATTCTTGTTAGATACTTCATTTTATTTATCCAATATTGTAAAAGGTATTATTATTTTTTATTTTATTGTATAAATAAACGATTAATAAAATATATTATCCCTATTATTCAACAACCCCTTGTCAAGATAAACTTGTTTACTATTTTTTTTTTTTTTTTCTTTTTTTTTACAAATATAAATATATAAATAGAGTGAAGTTAAATCAAGACATTATTCAATTATTTGTCTCGACATTTTCACATCCCTTCGTTGTATGAAAATAAAAATACAAGACAAATAACTTATTTATTTTTTGAACATTAATCAGGCAATGATTTTTATTATTATTATTATTGAAAATAATAAGTTATTTTTCAAATAAACTGTTTAAGAAATAACGATAATAAAAAAAGTAAAAAAGTATAACGACCGGTAAGTAATTTTTGTTTTTAATACTCTAATTTTTTAAAAAGTTTTTCGATAATTTTCTATAGGTCGGATACCTCTTTGATAATTATGTTCGTCTAATAAAAACTCAAAATTTTTTCGGAAAAAAAAAAATTGGAATACCTCTTCAGTTATTATATTTGCCTAATAGAAATTTAAAATTATTTGGAAAAAAAAAATCGAATACTTCTTTGATAATTATGTTCACCTAATAAAATTTAAAAAATGTTTTTGAAAAAAAAAAATTTGAATACCTCTTCAGTTATTATATTTGCCTAATAAAATTTCAAAATTTTTTCGAAAAAAAAAAAAAATCAAATACCTCTTCGGTCATTATATTTGCCTAATAAAATTTTAAAATTTTTTCAAAAAAAAAATTCGAATACCTCTTCAGTTATTATATTTGCCTAATAAAATTTCAAAATTTTTTCGAAAAAAAAAAATCAATTACCTCTTCGGTCATTATATTTGCCTAATAAAATTTTAAAATTTTTTCAAAAAAAAAATTCGAATACCTCTTCAGTTATTATATTTGCCTAATAAAATTTCAAAATTTTTTCGAAAAAAAAAAATCAATTACCTCTTCGGTCATTATATTTGCCTAATAAAATTTTAAAATTTTTTCAAAAAAAAAATTCGAATACCTCTTCAGTTATTATATTTGCCTAATAAAATTTCAAAATTTTTTCGAAAAAAAAAAAAATCAAATACCTCTTCGGTCATTATATTTGCCTAATACAACTCCGAAAAAATTTTGAATTTTTATTAGGCGAATATAATTACCAAAGAGGTATTCGAAATTTTTTTTTTTTCTAAAAAAATTTTGAAATTTTATTGGGCAAATATAATGACTGAAGAGGTATTCGACTTTTTTTAAAAAATCAAGAAATTCATTGAAATTTTTGTCGAAAAAATTTTGAGTTATATTAGGGTTTTACGGCTCGAAAAGAGGTTTTCAAATCGATTTATACTTTTTTTCTTGGATCGATATTTTTCGATATATCGATAGTAACTTATCGAAAAATTAATCGAAAAAATTTCGAGTTATATCGAAGTTTTAGGACTCGAAAAGACAATTTCAAATCGATTCACACTTTTTTTTTAGGATCGATATTTTTCGATATATCGATATTAACATATCGAAAAATATATCGAAAAAATTTCGAGATATATCGATATTTTAGAGCTTGGAAAGAGCTATTCAGATCCGTTCATACTTTTTTTCTAGGATCGATATTTTTCGATATGTCGATAGTAACTTATCGAAAAATATATCGAAAAACTTTCGAGGCATATCGATATTTTAGAGCTCGAAAAGAGGTTTTCAAATCGATTTATACATTTTTTCTAGGATCGATATTTTTCGATATATCGATAGTAACTTATCGAAAAATATATCGAAAAAATTTCGAGTTATATCGATATTTTAGAGCTCGAAAAGAGGTTTTCAAATCGATTTATACATTTTTTCTAGGATCGATATTTTTCGATATATCGATAGTAACTTATCGAAAAATTAATCGAAAAAATTTCGAGTTATATCGAAGTTTTAGGACTCGAAAAGACAATTTCAAATCGATTCACACTTTTTTTTTAGGATCGATATTTTTCGATATATCGATAGTAACTTATCGAAAAATATATCGAAAAAATTTCGAGTTATATCGATATTTTAGAGCTCGAAAAGAGGTTTTCAAATCGATTTATACATTGTTTCTAGGATCGATATTTTTCGATACGTCGATAGTAACTTATCGAAAAATATATCGAAAAACTTTCGAGGCATATCGATATTTTAGAGCTCGAAAAGAGGTTTTCAAATCGATTTATACATTTTTTCTAGGATCGATATTTTTCGATATATCGATAGTAACTTATCGAAAAATATATCGAAAAAATTTCGAGATATATCGATATTTTAGAGCTTGAAACGAGCTATTCAGATCCGTTCATACTTTTTTTCTAGGATCGATATTTTTCGATACGTCGATAGTAACTTATCGAAAAATATATCGAAAAAATTTCGAGGCATATCGATATTTTAGAGCTCGAAAAGAGGTTTTCAAATCGATTTATACATTTTTTCTAGGATCGATATTTTTCGATATATCGATAGTAACTTATCAAAAAATTAATCGAAAAAATTTCGAGTTATATCGAAGTTTTATAACTCAAAAAGACAATTTCAAATCGATTTACACTTTTTTTTTAGGATCGATATTTTTCGATATATCGATATTAACATATCGTAAAGTATATCGAAAAAATTTCGAGATATATCGATATGTTAGAGCTTAAAAAGAGCTATTCAGATCCGTTCATACTTTTTTTTTGCGATTGATATTTTTTGAGATATCAATAATAACACATCTTAAAATTTTATTTTGGAAAAATGTAAGAATACCTCTTTGCTCATTCTATGTCCCTAATAAAAACCGAAGATTTTTCAAAAATTTTTTATACAACTTGAATTTTCAATTTTCGAAAAAATTTTGAAATTTTATTAGGCAAATATAATGACCGAAGAGGTGTTTGATTTTTTTTTTTTTTTTTGAAAAAATTTTGAGTTTTTATTAGGCGAACATAATTATCAAAGAGTCGAATACCTCTTTGGTTGTTATATTCGCCCAATATAAATCCGAAATTTTTTTAGAAAAAAAAATAATTGGAATACCTCTTTAGTCATTATATTTGCCTAATAAAATTTTAAAATTTAAAAAAAAAAAAAAAAAAATTGGAATACCTCTTCAGTCATTATATTTATTAAAATTAATAAAGCTTATAAATTAATAAAGCTAATGAGCTACAACAATCGCATTACATTTATAATAACAAATAAAATTACAAAAAATAATAATCTAACAATCAAATAGATAAAATTTTTAAACAAAATAATACGTCTGCTAATTAATAATATATACATTTATAAATTTAAAACAATAAAAAAATATATAATTACACCAAAAAATTTCGCTGAAAATTATTTTATAAACTAATAAATTGATAAAAAAGAAAAAAATTAAATTAAACAAATTTATATGATAGATTGTGTTTACAAACCTTAAAACTATGTAAATTTGACTTTGATAAGTTGAAATTAATGATAGTTTTAAAATGTATATATACATTAAATGGTAATTATAAAATTGTGGTTAAAGGGTTTAATTATTTAAGTCAAAATATTTCAACTTGACAAGTAAACATACCTGAATAGTTTCAACAACTTTTTTTAAAATTTATTTTTTCAATTTTTCTTTTTTTTTTTTTAAAATTTCATTTAAGTGAAATTTCTTTGTTAAATTATACTCACTCGTCTCGTCTCAGGTGTTTACTGAGTATATATATATGCACTATTGCATGTACATGTTGGTGTAAAACTTTGAGCTTTTGTTGAAACTTTGTAACATGACTTTGCGATCTGGGTCATTCTATTAACAATATATATTTTCATCATATTTTTTTTATAAAATATTTAAAAATATATTGTATACAAAGTTGAATGTGTTTAAAATATTTTTAGTGATATCTCTTCTTGGTATACATCATATATTTGTTTTTATATTTAATAATATTTTCATACATGCAAATAAAAAGGGAAATTGAAAAAAAAATTAATGATTTTTTTGTTTTTTAAAAATATATATTAAATGAGAAAATCTTGTGAATCCTTTCATCATTTATTTTACTAAAAGAAAGTGTGTAAATTTGTCAACAAGTTACTTAAAAAAATGTCAACAAACATGACAAGAATATATTTGGTAAATGTACTTTTACATCTTGTGTCAAAAAATAAACTTGTTTTTAATTTTAACAAAACTTTTATAATAAAATAGAAAAAAATATCACGAAATTCTATTACTTTTCTTATCTGTAACTGAAATATTAATTCAATTACATTTTTATTGAATAAAAAAAAAACAAAATTCAAGTTTAAATTTATTTTATTAATTACAATAAATTAAAAATATTATAAATAAATATTTTATTATAATATATTTAAATTAAATATATAAATTTCTATATATTTTATATTTTTTTATAAACATAAAATTGATTAAAAATAAAAAAAAAAAACAAATACTATTACCTCTTTTTTTTTTTTTTTTTCAACTGATATTAATTCTATTATATACAATATTATTATTATTTTTTTTCATTTTTTCATCTTTATTATTCAGGAAGGAAATATTTTTTTTTATTAAAATAAAATCAACATTTACATTACAAGATAAGATTTTATTTTCATAAAAGTAAATCCTATCTTGTTGATAATATCCTGAGTGAAATTTTATAGAAAAATTTTAATAACATTGTCAGTTGTACAGTTGACAAGAATTTTTTTATTTTTTTACTAAACAACAACTTGTGTTTCATGACAGTGATGAAGATCAAGCACTTGGTGAACATGTAGACACTGAGAGAGAATAAAAATTAAAAAATAAAAGAGACGAGAGAAAATTTATAAAGAAAAATACCAAAAACACCAAGAAAACGAAGAAGAAAAAGCACAGTATATATAACAACTGACACAATAAAAATAAAAAAAATAAAAAAAATAAAAAAAATAAAAAAAATAGTCAAGTTAAGAGTCAGATATGTCAAAACTTTTTGAAAGTATAAAAAGGGGTAAAAATTTTGCAAAAGACCCCTTGACATGTCAAGCAGCCAATTAACGTAATTTTAAAAAGTTTTTTCGTCGTTGTTATATATCCTCCTGTATATGCTGATATAGGTAGGTATAATATCAACTTGGCCATTTTATCTACAAAGTAAATGAGTGAGTGAGTGTGATGGTGGTTTGCAATGAGGATAGATGAATTAAAGTAGCTAGAAACACAAGAGTTGAGTGAATTTTAAATATATAAAATGAAAATAGTAATTAATCTTGATTGAAGAGTCACAAACTGACAGCTGAGACTTAAGATAACTAATTTTTAAAAGTATCGATTCTATGGAATAATTTTCCTTGAGCTTTTATATTGAATTTTATACGTCAATTTAAATTGGATATTCAATGTGATGTACAAAAAATATAAACTAGAATATAAGTATAAGTATATGTTATGTATATTTTTTTATTTTTTTACTTTTTTTATTTTTTTAAAATTTAAGAAAAATAGAGCTTTTACTAAATGGCAATCATGGCAGGTAAATATATTTTTAAATTTCTACTTTCCACAAGTTCAAGATCTCTTTTTCTCTCATCAACTTTTTCTTTATCATTTTTTTTTGTTTTTAAAATCAGACGAGCCCATTACGTATAGAGCTTTGTTGACATAATCGAAAATCGATTTCGTCTCGCCTACCTGCAATGTTACTAACTTTTTTTTGTTGTTTTTTTTATATTTTTTTTTTTTGTATGTAATGTTTTCTTTTCTGCTTCAAGTCAGTGATGCGCTTAGCATGAATTTATCTCACTCACTTTTTTTACTTAGCTACTTACTTACTTACTTACTTACTTACTTACTTTATTATATTTTCATTTTTTTATTATTATTTTTTTTGTTGTATCTATTTTGCAAACTCCCTGTGGATAAATACAGCAGCAGCTATTTTCTTTGACCAAGTTGAGGGGAATATAAATTACATATAAATTTATGAAGGGATTTTGAAAAATAATATTCAATCTATTTTATTTTATGCTATTTATATTCACTAGAAAAAAAAAAAAAAAATATATATTGTTGGTGAAATATTGAATTTATTATTTTGTTTGTAAATGAAGCTGAAGAAAAAAAATTAGTTTAAAAATTTTATTATTTTTAAATAAATAAATTGTAAATTTTAATTGTATCGAATAATTTTTTTTAGTTTTTTAAAACAAAGCTTTATTATTATATTTATTAAAACATTTTAAATAATTTAATTTATTTGATAATTAATTTATGGACTTTCTGGTACATTTTCTTGCCAAGATAATAATTTATTCATGTTACTTATTCCTCTTGTACTCCATGGTTCAAGTGGATCAGTTGGTGATGTTGGTGAACTATTTGTTTTATAATTTTTTTTATCAACAATTGTATCATCAACATTTTCATCATGACAATCAATTTCTTTTGGTCTTATCCTGTTAAAAAAAAAGAAATAACATAATTTAACAAGTTTTTTTTTTATAAATTAAAAATTACTATTTATTTTTCATCAAAACTTGAAATATTAATATAATCCTAAAATGTCAAATAAAAAATGAAAATATATTGCGAGTTAAAAAAATAAAAAAAATTATATACAACAAAGTAAAAAGTAAAAAAAAAAAAAATTATTATTTTTTTTTTTTTTTAAATTATGAAAATAAAAATATAATGTTAAATTATTCGTAAAGTCAGACAACGAGGTTGGTGAAAAGAAAATTTTGTTTATGACATTTTGTAAATTTTTTTTTTTATTTTTTATTTTTCACCTGATTCATTTTATTTGTTCTTTGTTTTCTTTATTTTATTTTATTTTACTTTTTTTTCTTCTTCATTTTTATATTCATTTTTTATTATTTTTATTATTAAACTTTTTGAGAGTTTTAAAATAAATATACGACTAACAGTGTTGGCAAACCAAAACGATTTTGTAATTTTTTTATTTTTTTATTTTTTTTTTTTTTTCATTTTGCTGTGCTTTGCTCATTTTTTTTACTTCAAGCAAAAACGTAGTCCTTGTTGGTGGACTACGTAACGAGAGACGCTAAAATTACCCAACATTATCGTTTATTATTTTTTTTTTCTACGTCATACGATTTAACAAAAATTTTTTTTGTTTTAAATTTATTTTATTCATATTTTATTGGTAATCATTTAAAAATTTATTATCAATTGAAATAATGATTTAAAGTATTACTTGTTTGGGCATGACTTTATTTTATTTTATCGCGATTTACAAAATTTTATTAATATAAAAATTATTTGGTTCACCTACAAGCTCATAGAAATGAATAAACACGAGATTTTACCCTGAAAATTTCATTTTTATTTACTCGTGTATATATTTACGTCAATGAAAAATAAAATGATATTCTATTTTTTTTTTTTTTTGCAAACTTTTGATGTGAAGCAATTTATTTTAATAGAAAATAAACAAAAAAAAAAAAATAATAAATTATAAATTAAATTTTTATATGTATATAAATTTTACCTATTTTTAGCTGTTTTAGCACGACGTTTGTGATGTTTATTGAGTCGTTTTTTATATTTTTTATCATCAATATTATCATGATTACGTTTAACAAAATTATCATTATTCTTTTTGTCATTTTTATTAGTATCAGATGATTTAACATTATCCAAATAACTAGTAATTTCATCAATAACATTGTCAGTTTGAATTTCATTCATGGAAACGTTTGTCAGATTGACGACACGATTTACGGAATTTTCATTGGCCAATGACGAAGAAGACGAAAACATACAACCAAAGCCATTTGGTTCAGTCTTACTATGCGTTGTCGATGAATATTCCAAGCATGCTAAACGAATTCTTTTAAGACGAAATTCCACTCCCAATTGATTTTTACCTACAATAAAAATAAAAAATAAAAAATATTTTTTTAAAATCACCAAAGACAAATTGTTTCTTTCAAGATTAAATTTTTTATTAAATCGTAAATCAGCTTTATCAAAGAATTTTATTATTTTTCAATTGATTTTCTAAAATTATCAATGATTTTTATTATTATTTAATAAATAATTTTCAAACCTCTACATATATCAGATGAATCACTTGATTCGGTAAAAATTTTAATTCCTTTTTTTTTCATATCATCATCATCTTCATCGTCGTCGTCATCATCATCTTCATCATCATCATCATCATCATCATCAACATCAACGCCAATTCCCATACTTGATAAAATTTTTGATTCAAGTGTATTTTTAGTTTCACTTGATATTCTAGCTTCCTCAGCAATTCTAAGTAATGTTTCTTGATGTGAATCTGGTGATTCAGATGCAATGACTAGATCCAACAGTGGATCTAGTTCATTTTTATTACACTCAGGTTTTTTTGATTCCACACGGTTTATTCCACTAATGGGATTTCTTGGAATCTCCGGTACAACTGTTTGATGCATCCAGACATGAAATATATATATAAAAAAATAAAATAAAAATAAATAAATTTGAAAAAAAAAAAAAAAATTAAAAAAATATTATATTTTTATAATAATAATAATAAAATAACAATTTAAATTGATTGAAATGAATAAATATAATGAAAAAAAAATATATATATGATGATGATGATGATGATTGAATAGATGAAAAGTAAATATTATTAAAATATAAATTGAATAGTTTTAAGCACCAATTTTATCAATAACAGTATCAATTGGTTTAGCCGTTGGGATATTGGATGTTGTGATATTGGCTTGACTCTGGTTTTGTGTGACAACAATAGTTTTTGATTGTTGTGTTGCTTTAGTATGTTTAACAGTACCAGTTGTATCATTTGTTGGTATTCTCTCGGTAACTGTAGTCAGGTCAATGTCGTGGGCAAAGGCCATTACATCTAGAGCTGCAGTCAGGGCGTCACCAAATCCTCCAGTCACGCCCGCTGACGCTGAGATTTCCGACTCGTTCATGTGTGGACTGCATACAAAGTAAACACCCTTGCCAATTTCATTCAAATAAAATACAAAAGGTACATATATATATATAAAAAAAAAAAAAAAAACAAAAAAACAATTGAACAAACAAAAAAATAAAATAAAATAGACCAAACTTTATCAAATATAATTTTGCTATGATGGAGATTTTTTTTTTCTCACAAATTTTTCAAAAAATATAAAATATACCTCAATCTAACTGGAGTTGATATTGATGCACGTCCCCACATTATTAAACGTAATTCTTCACCAGTTAATCCACGATTTCTCAAAGCTGTTATTGTAACTTTACCAACTCTCTATTTAATTATAATAAATCAATAATAAATTAAAATTTTATGAATAAAATTAAAATTTAATAAGTATTTTTGATAAATATACCTTCCAATTAGCAACAGCACCTTTTCTTTGACACGCCCTTGTCTTGGATTTACTCTTTATCACCATAACACCACGTTGCTCAGATGCTGGATTATTTGGATCATCACCTGGTCCAAGTTTAATACTATATTCTTGAAGATAATTGTGAGCATCTTTTTGTGATACAGCACGCTCAAGTGATACCACTATTTTAGCCCACTATTGTATAAAATTAACACAAAAAAAATAAAATAAAATAAAAAAAATATAAATATATTCATCAAAGAAATATAAAATGCAAATATAAAATATATTCTCTTTGTTTTGATAAACTAAAAAAAATAAATAATTTATGTAAATTTAATATTGAATTTTAACAAACAATTTTTAATTGAATTTATTTTTCATTTTGATTTAATGAATTTATAAATATTTTAATAAAAAAAAAAATAAAATATTATTTATTAACCTGTTTCATCCATTCTTTTTCACTTTGTTCAATAACATGAGCATATGTGTTTCCCATCATGGCTATCAACATATTGAGCAGTAAAATTGGCACCAATACCATAAATATTGCAAATACTGTTTTACTTAAATTTGGATAAGCTGTATCACTCAAATCCGAATACTAAAATAAAATAAAAATTTATTAATTTTTTTAATATTAAAATTGAAATTTTTAACAGTGCAACAATTATAATGGAAGACGTTAATTTTATTTTATTTGTCTGACTAAAATAAGTTTTTTCTACTTGATAAAAAAATTAATTTGAAAAAAAAAGTTAATTCTATATTTATCTGGAGTATATTTGTAGTTATAATAATATAAATTTATTTATAAACATTAGAAAATGCAAGATAATTTTAAAAATAAAATTTTACTGTATTAAAAAAATTTTCAAGTAGAAAAAAGTTATTTTAGTCAGACAAATTATATTTATAAAATTTTAATTTCATTACTTTTATTATTTAAAAGGTGAGATAAATATTATTATTATTATTATTATTATTATAATACTAAAATTGATTAAATAAATTAAAAAAATTAATAAACAAATGAAAATTATCTGTTTTTTAATTTCCAAGTAATAAAATTTACGAAAAAAAAATAAAAACTATCTATTTTTTATTAGTCAATTTAAATTTATAAAAAATATAAAATTAAAATTAATTTAATTTTATAGTATTTAAAAAATATTTAAATAATAAATATCAATTTCTTATCACTGTCATCAAATTTGTCTGATAAAATTGAAAGAAAAAAAAAAAAAAAAAAATTGTTTTTTCGTTTACCAGCAATTCTTTTTTATTCTGTCAAATTATCAAATGTTTTTTTTTTTTTTTCGTTAAATTCAATTTTCTCATTAAAGACTAACACTGTATATTTTTATAAAAAAAAAAAAATCTTTTTATATAAACCAGCAGCGTGTTACCACTGATGTCGGTTTAAAAATGAATCCAGCAATATTTTCAACAGACTGGCTATATTTCATGCAACGCGTCGACGACCCGTGATCCGATCGTAATTTTACGGGTGTCTAATAAAAATTTTTCTTTTTTACATTTACCAAGTTTTCAACTTGTACAGGTTTCAAAAAAAAAAAAAAAAATAAAAAATAAATAATAATAAAAAAACAAATAAACTTTTTAAATTTATTCTTTATTATTTTATTACAAAAATATTTATAAAAAAAATATCTCAAAGTATTTTATCTTGAATCTTTAAATTGACAAAAAAAAATTTAATAATAATATTTGTTGATATATAAAAATACTGATGATGATACTTGAACAAATGATAAATCTGCCAACAAATATAAATTCAAAAAATAAAAAAAATGTAATATAAAAAAGCAATATAAAAAAAATTGCAAATAAGAGATGAAAATAAAAAAAATAAAGTTGGATCCTTACACTGTAGTCTCCCAGCGTGATTTGGAAGAGAGCCATCCAAGTTGAATGATAAGAGTGATACAGAGATGATTGAACTCGAGGATATCCTTTGTAAAGAAAATGAAAGGACTGTGAAAAACCAAATAACATGACCATGTAAATTATGCCAAATGTAAGCATATCACCGGTTATCATGCTGTAGACCATTGTAACAAATGGACCAGTCAATCTTACTGCACTGCAAAATTTAAATTTTAAATTTTAAAATAGTAATATTATTTTCATGTATAAATTATATTTTATTACATCTTTATATTTTGTTATTTTTTGTTTATTTATTAAATATTAATTTGTCATTTAAATTTAATAAATTTTATAAATTTATTTATAAATATTTAAATAATCAAACAAACATTTGAAATTTTAAATCAATAATTATTTATTAAAAACTATAAAGTCCATAATATATTTTAAATTTATATTTAAATTTAAAATAAAAAACTATTTAAATATTTTATCAAATAACATTATTATATAAATTTTTAAAAAACTAATTTTAAAACTTGTAAGTATTTTAAATTTAAATAAATTATCTTTCAATATATACATATATATAAAAAAAAAAAAAAAAAGAAATTTTAATTAATTTTTTTCTTCTTTTATCATTATAAAAACTTCAATAATATTTATATAAAAAAAAAAATAAATAAATAAAAATCAAGTTTTATCTTCTTACAAAAGTCAAATTAATTTTTCAAGTAACAAAATTTACATAAACATAACAATAACAAATAACATTTTAAAAAATAAATTAAAAATAATATTCACAGCAATATCATGAAATTTACAATCGACATAAATTATAATATAATTTATTTATTCAGTCAATTGATCATGCTTGTCTCGTTGAAGCAATCAAATTGATTATCAATCAAAATTTAATTTCCATAATAATTCCTCTCTTTCTCTCTCTTTAATAATTATATAATAAATATATATTTTGCAATGATGATCTCATCTATACATTCTGAGGTATCACCTTCAACAATCCAAATTCCAAAACAATCCATTGTATTCAGTTGGTCATATATACAAACCAGATCACCATCAATAAATATATATACATTTACTGCATATTTAATATAGTTTATAATATATATTTGTACAAACAAACAAACAAACAAACATACATATAGATCCAACGATTTATGTTTTATGTCGAAATACATGCGTTGTGTTGATTAATAACGTGATGCTTTATATATATTTTAGTCATCTACAAATTTAGCTTTATAAATAAATATATATATATATATTATAAATATAAATACAACAACAACATGCATGCTCACTATGATTTTATCAGCAAATTCAATTTACATCACGATATATATTTTGTGGTTTTATCATCAGTATGACACAAAAACTTTAACACACAAATATGAATTTTACAATTATTTACCATCAAAGTAAATTTGTTGGAAAAAAAATATATTAATTGCATATTTATATATATTAATTTGAAATTTAATTAAATTTTATTTTTATCAAATTAATATAATTTTATATTTTAATTAATTTTATTTTTATTATAATCAATCAAATAAAAAGTTTGTAAATTTTTTTTTTTAAATAAATTTAGTATATTTTTTTTCTATGCCGTAAAATTGAATGGTAAAATTTATTTTTTTTTTTTTAGAAAAAAAATAAGAAAACTTTTAAAACTTTGAAGATCGAATTTTGGTACTAGAAGAAGCAGTTTGTTGATTTTGATATTCTGATCACGCGTATGATCGTTTGTGGAAATATTGAACGATTTTTTATTTTATTTTTTATAATGTAGGTTTTTTTGTTGAATTGTATACCAGTGGATATTTGTGTGTGTGTGTGATCATTCATCTTGAACCAGTATTCTCGACTGGAACATTTTTCAAAATGCTATCCAACTGTTGTTTAGATACTTTGGTGGCATCAGCATCAAGAGTAGTAGTAGTAGTACCAGTAGCAGCATCAGGGACACCACAGATGGATGTGATTTGTAACTTTTTTTTTTTTTTTTTTTTTTTTTAATTGGATCACTGGACGTATTCTACTTTTTTTTTTATTTTTTTCAAATCTATATTTACTGTTATTTCGATTGGGAATTTTTTATGACTTTGTAACTGATGCTGTTCATTTTTTCAGTTTTAAAAAAAAATTGCAATACCTCAGAGAAGTTTGATGGAATAATTAAAAATAATAATAACTGATATGCAAAAATAATAATACAATAGAGACAGAAATAAAAGGTTTTTTTTTATTATTTAAATTGACATTGATAAAAATATATATTTAATTTTAAATAAGGTCATATCAGTGTTTATTAAAATATAATTTTTAAATTTTTCAAATGAATTAAATTTAAATTTAAATTGAAAAAAATATTTTGTATTTTAAATTAACACTGACAAGTTTATCAATATTAAATTGTCGATAATTAATTAAGGTCAGTTTCTATTTAAATGAATGAAAAATAAAAAATAACACTATCAGGATGAATGATCATTAAAAAAATATTGTATATATTCATAAATTAAGTTTGTTGGAAAATCATCATATTAATAATGCATATCTCAATGTCGGATATAATTCAAGTGATAGTGAGGATGAATGACTAAAGGGAAAATCAAGGAGATAAATTGATTGGTATATTTGAGACAAGTATATAGCAATATATGTCACATGGCTCGTTGCTGGTGTGAATTATTAATCGATGATTCTTCATCATCATAACCAAGATTTGCAACTCATATTACATCTCTGTCTGTACTGGCACAAACTTATTTTTTTTAAAAATAATTATATCTTTCTTTTCATAATTTAAATACTCATATTTCAATCTTAATATTAAATTAAGACAAAATATATAATAAATAATTTTATAAAATTATAAATCTTGTCTTTTTTAAAAATAATAAATTAACTTACCCAGCAAAAAACATCAATAAAAACCATGAACCAGGTACAGCAACAACTAAAATTGCTTCTTCAAGATGACGATTACCATGATAACGACATGGTATACATGCCAAAATTAAAAAATTACTAATTAAAAATATAAATTTTGCTGGTTCATGTGTCTGTAACAATAAGAAAATAAAAAAATAAATTATTACGTGTCTTTAATCAGGTTTACGATATTATTTATTATTTATTTATTTATTTTATTTATTTGTTTATTTTTTTTTTCCAATCACTTGATTAAACAAGCAAGTTAACAGATGATGTGTTACACAATCAGACTTGTGCAGTAGACATGACCTCTCGTTAATTTTACAATGTTATTTTCATTTATTTTTTTTTTTTTATCATGACTCACTGAAAATTGATCGACGATTCGGTCGACTGATTACTAGTTTATTTTATCCATTATTATTTTTTATTTTAAACTCAGGAAGTAATCAAGTATAAATAAAATTTAATTTATTTTGATATACCTATATTCAAATATAAAACAAAAAAAATTTATATATATATATATATATTTATTTACCAGTTGTTTTAAAAATGATAATAATCCAATATTGACAACTTCACCACCAAGTTGAATGAGTATATAACTTAAAACTCCAATAACAGTTGAAAATTCAGCAATAACTCTTGCCATATTTGTAAATTCATTTGTCCAAATCATAAGATCAGCATCAATATCAGCTGGACGTAGATAAACAGCAAGTGACAATGTTGTCAAATGAAATACGAGGATGATAAGACGTTTGAGAAACTGCAACTTTTGGTCAGAATCATCGAACGACAGTGGACTTTATTTGGACTTGAATATATTTATATATCCTATATATGTAGATATATTTTTTTATTGAAAATAATATATTACTTACTCGTGCAAATGTTTTCCATTTTTCTTCCAATAGTCGTTGAATAATACCACCATCAAGCATATCCAAATGTTCTTCTTTGGTACCATTGAGAATTATAAAAAGTGCTGAATTCCAATCTATAAAATTATCAATAAATAAATAAATAAATAAATAAATAATGTATAAATTGTTTATCAACTTAACTTATTATTATAATTTATTTACTTGTTCTACCATCTGGTAATAGTGTATCTAGTGCATTTAATGGATATGCTGAACACGTGATGTTACTGTATCTCCAAAATTCACGTGCTGATAGTTCAAGCATTTCACGAAATACTTCAGCACGTCCAAGTTGACAAGCAAGTGTTAGTGGTGTGAAACCAGCATTGTTGGCTATTCCATTTCGTGCTGGAAATTTTGGATGACGAAGAGCATAACCAAACATATCCTGTTGAAAAATATTATTATTATTATTATTATTATTTAATTAATAATTTTATATATAGAAAATTTTTAATATTCAATTTATATCATCAAAATAATAACATACTAGTTTATCACAAACAACAACCATATGAAGTATCATATTTCCAAATGAATCTTGATCATCTGGATCAGCACCAGAATCAAGTAAAAGATTATATACACTTTCATTAGCACAACATGCTGCCCAAGCAAGTGGATATTCACCAAGATATGCAAGTCCTTCATAATCAGTATATTTTGATGATCTTTGACCTTGTTGATCTTTTGGTAAAAAAAATGATCCAATAGCACGTTGTTGTACAATAGCACCAGCTTCAACAAGATCTTGTACAAGTTCATTATTATTATATGCAATTGCTAAATGTAATGCACCAGCACCAAGATATTCTTCACCTTCAACAACATCAATTGCTAAATTTGGATAACATTTTAATAATATTCTTGCTATTTTAGTATGTATACGTGTATCACATATTATTAATACATGTAATAATGTTTCACCTAATGAACCACGATATTGCATTTGCCAACATGCTTTATGATCATTCCATTGTGATAATGGATCAAAACGTGATAATGATGCTTCAATTGGTAATATAACTTTTTTAATATCACGAAATTTCCAACGTAAATATTCAGCACGATTTATTATTTTTCCTTTACCATCACCATACATTAACATACCAAATTGTCCTTTAATAACATATTCAACTTCATTTTGTCCACCATTTTGATATGCATCTATTAATTCACCACCTTTTTTATAATTTGCTAAACGATATAATAAACATTGATCTTCATCATTTGCTTGACTTATAACACGATCAAGTATTGATCCAGCATTTATTTGCTCATCATTATTACGACAATTACACACGTTACCCATTCAGACCCATTTATTTTTATTTTTATTTTTATTTTATTCAACTAATAATGTTTAACTAATGTGTTGTTTAATATCAAATGACTGGAACTTTCTTTTATTATTTTTTTGTTTGATTTTTATTTTTTAAATTTTTTATTTTTAGTGTGATATTGCAGAGCTTTTGTGTGCTATAGCAACCGTTTGTAATCTATAAACAGTACCTGGTGCAGTATGATACCAGTATGATACCAGGGTGTTACTGGGTGATGATGAAAAATAACACATTTTTGTTTTTTTTTTTTAAATAAATAATATCTACAGAAAATAATGTATCATTTTTTTATTAATTTTTCATTTATCAAATTAAATACCACACTGTTATTATTCAATTACAATATTTAATTAAAATAAAACAAAATAACGAAATGAATATTGTGTTTTAAATTAAAATAATAAAATTAATTAATTTTTTCTTTTATTTTTAAATAAAATAAAATTAACTATTAATAAATTACTATTTTTTTTTGAAAAATATATTATATATATATTTTTGTGTTTTATTTTATTTATCTTTTTTTTTTTTTTTTTTTATCATTGAAATAAACTGAATGTGTATTATAATTTTATTTGCGAGAACAAAAGTAGTTAAATCTATTGAGTCGTTGGTTTATAGAGATTATAGAGAGACAAAAGGATTACTCAGAGAGCCAAAGCTACCAAAGGAGTAAAAGTAAAGTTGTACAAATATCTACATAATATACATACACATATATATATAAATATAATTTTGCATTGAGTCACTTGTACCATTATAATAATAAATATATGTATATGTGTATATGAACACACATCTATTGTGACTTGGGCGTTGGAGAAACGTTATCACTGATTAATGTGACTTCGTGCCCAAGCTTCGTAATCGATTCTACCTCTTGTCTCCACCACCATCACCATCACCATCACTACCACTATCAACATCACCAACATCACCAACATCACCAACATCACCAATGTTATTTTGTCAGAAAATCCTAGAATTGTCTCTCCCAAGTGTCCAAACATTAAACATTAGTTTTTTTTTCTTAATCATACATACATATAATTTTTATTTATTTTGTTTATTTTTTTATTGTATTTTTTTCATTTTTATATCTATCTGATAAAAAAATCATATATATACAAAATCACAATGAGATGTTTTATTTTTTTTTCATTTTATATTGTACTGTTGAATAAAAAAAAAATAAATAAATAAAAATGAGTGACATATAAACTCGTTTACATATTTGCATGTTAAAGTAAAATGCATGAGTACATGATGATTATTCTGACTGATAAAAATTATAGAAAATATAAAAAAATATAAAATTACTGAACGTTGCTAAACATATAATAATAATATTTGTTATATTTAAAATTTTGTTTGAATATTAAGATTAAAAAAATAATTAAATTTAAATATATATATTTTTATATTTGATTGATTATTTATATATTTATATTTTGTTAATATTATCGTGTTTGTATATTAACAAAAAATAACAAAAAATTAATAAAAAATAAAAAAAAGAGTTAAATTTAAAATTTGACAATGAGATTTAAATTTTATTTTATTTTTATTTTAGAATTCTTTAATTAATGTTCTTTCTCGCGTCTTGTAGCATTAATATTATGGCAAAATAAAACAAAATGAAAATGCCTAACATGTGACCAAGATGTTTAAAACACGCAATGTTAAAAATTTTATAACAATACATGAAAGATTTTAGTGTAGAGTAACGCATAGTCCTCGAAAGATTTTCATGTATATATTGTGGAAAAAAAAAAAATACTAAAGAGATCATGTTGATATGATTTCATGTTTAAAATTGTACTATAAAAAAAAAAAAAATAATAAAAACAACAAGAAAATAAAAAAATATAATAATGTAATAATACAGGAGAGTAAAAAAACAAAAAAAATAAATAAATAAATAAAAAAATTACGTTATCAGTGCGACCTTAGGTGCGTGTCATCAAGGTCATTATCGTATTATGTTTGCCTTCAAGCTAGACGACTTGACTTATTTTTAAATAAAATTTATAAAAATTAATTTTTTAAATAAATTAAATACTTGTTTAATATATAAAAATAATCAATATATTAATTTTTTTATTTTTACTGAAAAACATTGACAAGTTATTAAGTTTAAAACTTTAGAAATTTTTATTTTTTCTATTTTATTATTTATTATATTGATCAATTCATTTTTACTTTTTTGATTTATTTTTTGTTTAAATATATATATATATAAAAGAAATGAAGCTGAAAAACTTCAATGTCGAAACTTTTCTTTTCCTTAGGGTTTTTATTCATTTTTTTTTTTAGTTTCTTGATGAAGCCCCTTTGTACAGCTTGTATACACTTTTGATGTTTAGTTTTAACACTTTTTTTTTTTTCTATTCATTTTTATCAAAAGCTATATTTTATTAAATAAATAAAATAAATGAAATAAATCAATAATTTTTTGTATTTTTTTAATACCAAAGTTTGCTTGAAATATCAAATAAAAATGACTCAATTAATATTTAGAATTTAAAAAAAAAATATATGTGTATACTGGTGTTGTATAACATGAATGTAATATTCATAAAAAAATTTTAAAATAAAATAAAAAAAATAATAATAATAACTCAATGTGTTTTTAAAATTCACAAAGTCATCCGGTGGAATCAATTAAAATATAAAATCCAATCCCCGAGGATATATATAGCGAGAACAAGATGAAAAATGAAATGTTAAAAAATAAAAAAAAAATAACTAAAGAGAGAAATAGGAACAAATAAAAAAAAAATTATATAAAACGAGATAAAAAAAATATAGGAAAATTCAATTATGCGGATAACAAGCAAGCGACTAATTATTTCCGACTTTGTCTCATTTCAATTTATCGAATTGTGCTTTTATAGAAAAAAAATATAAAATAAAATAAAATAAAATAAAATAAAATCATATATATTTATAATGAAATAAAATTTTTGATTTTTCATTCAATAAATATATTTGACATTTAAAAATTTATTCTAATAATTAATTTAATATCCGCTTTTTTTTTTTAAATAGCTTGACATATTTTTCATTTTAATTTTGAATGAAATTAAATTTTTAAATAAAATAATCAAATTAAAATGATAATGACAAAATGATTGTATTTTTGATTTTAATTTTTAAAATATAATTTAGTAAATTTTATAAAGATCAATTCAAAAAATGAAACAAAAAAAAATATTGTATTAAATTAATTTGTTTTAAAAAATTTATAATTAATTAATAATTACAATTGAATTCAAGAAAATCATCACCTGTTGAATAAATTTTTTTCTATAAAATATAAAAAATAAATAAAAATAAAAAAATTCAACATAAATTTATAAATAAAATAAAAAGTAAAAAATTTTATTATGAAAAAAAAAAAAAAAAAAAAAAAAAACAAAATGTCGAGTATTAAGGAAATGACATTTACGGATAATAATAAAGTCAACGTTGCAAATGATTCACCAAGGATTTTAGTGGTTAAATAAAAAAACCGTAAAATTAAATGAGACAAATGGTTTAACTTGATAATATATTTGACACAGCGAATCATAAAAAATAATTTAATAATTTATACAATTTAAATCTCCAAGATAATTTAAGAAAAATATTTATTTATTATTTCAATTTTAAATGTGTTTAATTTTTAATTAACAAATAAAATTATTTAAAATGTATATAAACTAATTAATTATAAAAAATAAAAAAAGTCGCCAAGTAAAAAAAAAATTAAGATAATAAAAATGAGAGAAAAGTGTGTGTACTTGAATAATAACATTCAAAGTTGTTTGTGTCGTTTCATTGTGCAAGAATATTATGCGGAAACAGTTGGTCGCCTGGAGGACAATCCAATTATCATTGCTTGAAATATACTGTAAAACCAACCCTTTCGTTTTACATCTTATTTTCTTTGGTTTTATAACTTGTTCAGTAAAATTATGTCATCAACAATTGTTGTATTGTGATATCCATAATATCACTGTGTCTATGTTTATTCATATTTTAATTTAAAAAAAAAAAAAAAATTAATAATTACTTTTAATTATTTGATAAATTATATACTTATAATTAGTTTATATTTTAAATTGTAATTTATAATAAATCATTAGTTAAATTTTAATTTAATTATAAGTTTCAGCCATTTTATCATTTTATATTTAATAAAAAAATTTTTTTAGTTCACTAAAATCGCACTTGAAGTAAATTACTTGGCAAGAAATGCAAAAGTGCATAATTTAATTTACTGATTGATTCAACTAGAGAACCTTTATAATAAAAAATAAAAAATTTAATATAAATTTTTTTTATTATATATTATAAATGTGTTATATACAGGCGAATATTGTGTCAATGAAATATCTCTTATCACTTTGAGTAAGAGTGATTGACTTGAATCAGTATGTCCATCACATGACTCATACCTAAAAAATATTTTTCACAATTTAACTTTGATGAAATTTACATCAATTGTCAATTTGACAATACCTCGAAAAAAAATTTATTAAAATTTCTAAATATAACTTGATCATATTAATTTTTATTTCCTAATTTAATGTCAAAGAAAAAATAACAAAATAATAATATTATTATTAATTACTATTATTATGTGTATAAAAATGAAAATCATTAAAGTAGATTGTAAACCACATGGAGTCATGAAAATAATATTTTTTTATATATATATATGTTGAATCAGTTAATTATAGTGTCAGGCTGATTGGCGGTTGTACGAATGTTCTCACCATTGCCCTCCATACTCATGGACGTTGAAGGTAATTACTCTAATTAGATCGTAGCATCGGTGTCTCTATATATACTACAACTCGAATATACATATATACCAGTTAGTACATGGACAAATTTACCCCTTTCTATTTTCATTTAGTCATTTAATATTAACCCCCTGCAAAGTGTCATTCACATAAATTCATAAATAAGTGATAATATTTGTTGGATTATTTTCAATATTCTTTGGCTAGATTTAATTTTTTTTTATTCAAATAAAATTCAGTATAAATTTTTCTAATAATTATTCATTTTTATATTATAAAAATAAATATAAATTATACTTAAATTTTAAGCATATATAAAGTGTTAAATAAGTTTAAAATATATATTCAAAACTTGAGTATATATATATATTATAATTTAAATAAAGATTTATAATTTACATTCACATGTTTTACTAACATTAAAAAAATAAAATAAACAAAATATATTTTAATTTTAAAATAAAAATTAAAAAAAAAAAAATGTAAAATACAATTAAATCAAGTGTCGAAAATTTAATATAATATATGTGCTTATATATTAATACTTCAATGTACCGGTCAGATTTATCAAGTGTCATATAATTACAATCCCTCTATAAATTATATTGACAGGATCTTCTCAATGTCACTGACAAAACAAGGAAATTAAATATAATCCAATTATTATACACATCCAATTATATCTGTCTCTTTTTCTCTTTCTCTTTTTTCATATAAAATAATATAAATTGATGAAAACTTTAAAACAAATAATAATAATAATAATAATTTTGTTGAATATTTTTTTTTTCCTAAAATTTAAAAATAAAATTATTATTATTATTATTATTATAAGTTGCAGTTGCATCGAAGCATCAAATGCATATAATAAGTTGAGAGTACTTGGTTATATAGTACAAGTAGTAGTATGAGCATACAACAACGTAGATGATGATGATGATGATGATGATGATGATGATGACGCACACACTAGATTGCATACGTTTTCATTTACTGGTCATAATATATTTATATTATAAATTTGTATTTAAAATATATATATAAAATACATTGTCTGGCATTTTTGGCAACAAAGTGTCAAACAATATTGTATTTAAAAAGTACTAAAGTTTTAAATATTATTTTTTGTATATTTTATTTCTATGAAATGATATGTTTGATTTATAATTATTAAATATAACATATATATTGTTAGAAAATAACAAAAGAATATGTTGCTTGTAATAAATTAATTTTTGAATAATTTTATTCATGTTCACATGAGCAAACTAAAATTGACGACAAATTGAATAATAATTTTAGTAAACTACCCTTGTATTGTTTAGCTTCAAGCTGTTTTGTCTATGTATGCCTTTAGATAAATTATAAAAATTTAATATTTTATATTTTGATATATATTGATGAAAAAAATAAAACAATGTAAATGACTATTTTTTTATATTTTTAATATAAATTCTTTAAATTATTATTTTTAATTTTTGAAATATGTAGCATAGATTTATTTATAATAAAAATACAAATTAATAAATTTTTTTTTTTTTTTAAATGTAAAGTTATATAAAAAAAAAAGCTTTAATATGCATAAATATTATTAAATATAAATAAAAGTAAATTTATAATTTTGTAATTTTATTAGTTTATTTAAAGTATGTAATTATTATATTTTTTATTTTTAAGTTTGCCAATATTCTTTTGTGAATTATAATGTTGAAAAACTTTAGTTTCTTTAAGATCGTGAATATTTTTCAAAACACTGGAGAATTCATGACAAGTCTCTAGAGATGTACGTGAAGGAGACTTTTTGTTTGAATGACACAGAAAATAAGTAGAAAAATCACCTTTATTTTGGTTTCAAAGTTAAATCCCACAGGTAAATTTGATGAAAATAATTAAAATAAAGTCAAGTAGTACCACAAGAAAATTAATTGATCAATAAAATCAAAATTATTTAAATTTTGCGTTGAAAATTTATTAAATTTCATTTCATTTTTATTGAAAAAAAAAAAAAAAACACAAAATATATATAAAAAAACATCAAAGAGTATACATGAATATAAATTTAATAAAAAAAAAATCTACGTATAAATGATTTTTTTTTTTAAATTTTTTTTAATAAAAAAACTTTTTGTTTTTTTTTTTTTTGTCTGAAACATTGTATTCGATAAAATTCCAAATCACTTGTTCGTTTAATTTTTAATTTTTACAAATGAAAATTGATCAAGGGGTTTAATTATTTCATTTAATACTCGAAAAAATATAAAATTTATTTATTTACACTCGTGTTATATTTATTTATCTAAAAAAATATGTTGTAAAAAAAAAGAGGCTAAAAAAAAAAATATAGGAGTAGTTATGATATCATCATTTATTTCATTTATGACACGTCAAGCTTATCACATTTTTCCGAGGGTTAATCTGACACACAGAATATTCTGATTTCGTCGCGTCTGTTTCGTGACTCGTCAAAATAAATCATACGAAAAATAAAATTAAAAAAAATAAAATATATTTATCAAAGAAATATATGTCAGTCTGATACATCATATTGTTAACTACATATATACATAAAAAATTGTTATTAAATATTGTAAATAAATAAATATTTCTGAATAAAACAAAAATATAATTCTAAAAAAAAAAAAGATAAAAGAAATAATAAAATAAATTTATAATTAACAGTTATTATTTCAATAAATTAAAAATAATAAATTTTATGAAGATAATAAATTAAATTTTTTTAATAACCAAATTGTGTTTTTTTTTTTTTTAAATTTTTGATTTTATAATCCAGTTATATATGCATTAACTGAAATTCATTTAATTGACCAAATAAATTTTCAAACAATATTCATTTCTATCATTTGCATATGTTGCCTTGTTATCAACAAATTTTATTTTATATCTAAAAACAGATACACAAATTATATTAATTATGAAAATAATTTAAATTAAAAATTATAATTTTAAACATGTTTAATTATTAAATAAAAATAATATTATTTTATTTTTATTATTAAATATATTTTATTGAACATTTATTTATTTATTTATTTATATTTTGGCTTTTATCCAATTTCAAGAATAAATTTAGTGTCATTAAATTTACTTTATCCGTATTTTAAAACGGAAATACATGTATGTATAACAAACACTGTCACTATTACCATACTTGATAAAACTACCCCTTAAAACCACCCTTCAGTTGTAACAACGACATATACAATTATACGCGCAAAAACATGAAGCCTCAAGTGAGTTTCGATTCACTGCATTTATCTATATGTATATATACATATGTGTTTAACTACAATATTTATATATATAACCTACGTATGAACATTTACGTATTATATACCTACATTTACACTTGTATATACATATATTAAATCACTTGTAACAAAGCATATTATTTTATTGAAATTGTTATTTATTTATATATTTATTATCATTTTTTTTTATTTTTTTAGAATTTCGAAATGGCCATTTCTATTCATAGGAAAAAAATTTCTAATCTTATTTCAATTCTATTATTTAAAAAACACCCTTAAATAATTATCCTGTGAGTTTCATAAATTTATTTCAATTATTTATAATTTTTTTTGATTTTTTTATAATTTCGAAATGAGTTTGAGAAAGTCTGACTTTTGCAAACTTATACGGTTTTTAAAAAAATATTTCTAATCAACTTAATTATGATATTATGCTTCCATTATTTGAAAAAATACCCTAAAATAGTTATCCTGTAAGTTTCAAGTATTTATTTCAATTATTTATAATTTATTTTGATTTTTTTATAATTTCGAAATGGCCAGTTTGACTTTTGCATGGTCATTCCGATCATAGAAAAAATATGTCTAAGCTACTTAAAAAATATTTCTAAGCAAGCTATTTATGTTATTATGTTTTTAATATTTAAAAAAACACCTAAATATCATTATTCTAAAAGTTATAATAATTAATTTCATTGTTTTTAATTTTTTTTCCAATTTTATATTTTACCGAGTTCGAAATTGACGAAATTTGAAATTTTCGGAATAGGTCATGCTGGTTGAGTATAATTTTTCTAAACAAAAATTTCAAAATATTTTGCTTCTAGTATTTAAACAACACGTAATAAAAACTATCCTGAGAGTTAAAAAAAATAATTTCAATTATTAAAATTTTATTTCTTATTTTATATTTTGCTCGTAGTCAAAACTTGGTACTTTTGAAGATCATACCGTTTTAAAATTATATTTCTGAATTCAAATTTCACGAGATAAAATTATTTCTCTAATTATAAATGACATCTTTAAAATTTTAAATATTATTATACCCAAAATAATTATATAAATATGAAATCTATCATCATTTATTATGAACCATTTATATTTATAAAAATTTATTTTCCATCTTTTTAATAAATAATATAATTTCATTCTCCAAAAGCAATTCTCATTAAAAAAAATACTTTTTTTTATTAATAAAATTCATTTAAAAACTCAAAATAAATAAATTAATTAAAGCAAAAATTGCAACATCAAAATGATACCACGTTGAAAAAAAAAAAATTTTAAATAGTTTATTTAATTTTATATTTCGAAAATATATTTATGATTTTTTTATTTTAAAAATACAATCAATGAAATTTATATATCTCTTGTCCAGTTGTACAAATTGTGTGAGCTGATATTATTATTTTATAAATAATTCATGAAATCATCGCGTGCAGTAACAACAAGAGTTCAAAGTTTTAAAAATGAAAATAATTATTGATTAAATTCATTGAACAAAATACAATGTTTTATTACATATACAACATGCAAATATAATATATTTTTTTTTTTTTTTTTTTGCAATATATATGTCTATTGACTTGTAAAATATCTTTATAGTACCCTTCAAACTGTCGATGAAATGAAACATTTTTTTTTTTTTTTTTTTTTCATTTTTATTTTTAAATATTATTATTTTTATTATTATTATTATTTAAATTATCGCTGACACGTCAAACGGAAATGCTGACGAATGACGAAATAAAATTGCGATGAATGACAAAAGGGGGTTGTTGAAGCTTTTTCGGGATGAAAATAAATATAAAATATTGGGGTGACATTGGATGAGTCAACGCACTAATGTTTATTGTTCCATATGTGCAAAAAAAAATATTAAAAAAATAAAAATAAAATGAATTTTAACAGAATGTTTTGTTTGGCTTTGAAAACTTTACGACTCATCGATACAATTCGCATATACATATCTTTTTATATATATTTATATTTATTTGTTTTTTTAATTTATTTTTATTTTTATTTATTTATTGACGTCATAAAAATTATTGAATTTTTAATTTTTAAAATAAATAAATACCAATAAAATTCCAAATATATTAATTATAATTAAATTTTTTAATATTTTAATTTAATTATTTGAAATTAAAAATAAAAGCTTTATTGTTTTGCAAAATTTTATGTAAAAGTTTTATGGATATTTTATTTTTAAAATTTAATTTAATTAATATTATTATTATTATTATTTTATTTTTATTCATTTTTTTTACTTTAGATTTTGGTGAAAATAATATCTTATAAATATTTTAAAATAATTTTTAATTTTTAATTTTGAAAAACATTATAAATTTAGGAGTTATGAAATTTATTTTTACATTGGTTCAAATGACATAAAACTAATCAATAATTTAAATTTAAACTTTACAAAGATTTGTTTTGCATTATTTTCAACAAAATTATTTAAAAAACATAAAAGCATTTACCTTATTTAACCTACTTTAACTTGTTAATTATTTTTATTTTAATTTTCCATCAACTTTTTTAAATAAAAAAATATCAATTATGAAATTTAATATTTCGTAATGAAAATAAATAAAATATTGAGATTGATATTATTCTGATAAATGCATCGATATATCAAGTAATAAAATATTTATAATAAAAATTCAAAAATAAATAGAAAAATTATCAAAAAATGTCTGACCATTGATTGACCTGTTCTACTTAAATAAAGTATTTATTTTTTTTTAATTTATAAATTATGAATTTGAATAAAATATTATTTTCCTATTAAACTACAAATTTAAAGTTTTAATTTTTAATTTTTTCAAATATTTTTTAACA